>NC_044233.2:7873586-7924511 GCF_003957565.2 Taeniopygia guttata | reverse complement strand
TTTGGGGTTCACTGGTTGGATTTTGGGTTCCTTGGTTGGATTTTGGGGTTCCCTTGTTGGGTTTCGAGTTCCCTGGTAGTTTTTGGAGTTCCCTGGTTTGGATTGGGGTTCCTTGCTTGAATTTTTGGGTTCCCTGGTTGGATTTTGGGGTTCCCTGGTTGGTTTTGGTTTCACTGGTTGGATTTTGGGGTTCCCTGGTATGATTTTTGGGTTCCCTGATTGGGTTTGGTGTTCCCTGTTTAGATTTTGGGGTTCCCCTTTTACATTTTGGGTTCCCTGGTAGGGTTTGGTGTTCCGTGGTTGGAATTGGGGTTCCGTGGCTGGGTTTTGGTGTTCCCTGGTTGGGTTTGGGGTTCTCTGGTTAGTTTTTGGGCTTCCCCAGTTCGGTTTGGGTTTCCCTGTTTTGGTTTTGTGGTTCCCTGGTTGGATTTTGGGGTTCTGTGGTTGGTTTTTGGGGTTCCCTGTTTGGATTTTGTGGTTCTGTGTTTGGGTTTTGGATTCCCTAGTTGCTTTTTTCCGTTCCCTGGTTTGGTTTGGGGTTCTGTGGTTGGTTTTTGGGGTTCCCTGGTTGGGTTTGGGTTTCTTTGGCTGGATTTTGAGGTTCCCTGGTTAAATTTTGGGGTTCCGTGTTTGGTTCTTGGGGATCCCTCTTTGGATTTTAGGGTTCTCTTGTTGGTTTTGGGTTCCCTGGTTGGATTTTGGGGTTCTGTGGTTGGTTTTTGGTGTTCCGCTTTTGGATTTGGGGTTCCCTGGTTGTTTTTCCGGATTCCCCTTATGGATTTGGGGTTCCCTGGATGGGTTTGGGTTTTCCTGGTTGGATGTGGGGTTCCGTGGTTGGATTTTGAGGATCTCCGGTGGGTTTGGGGGTTCCCTGGTTGGTTTTTGTGGTTCCCTGGATGGGTTTTGGGTTCCCCAGTTTGATTTTGGGATTCCCCAGTTGGGTTTTGGGTTCCCTGGTTGGATTTTGGGGTTCCCTGGTTGGATTTTGGGGTTCCCTGGTTGGGTTTGGGGTTCCCTGGTTGGATTTTGGGTTTTCCTTTTTGGATTCAGGATTTCCTAGTTGGGTTTGGGGTTCCCTGCTGGATTTGCTGTTGTTTGCTTGGATTTTGGGGATTCCCGGTGCGGTTTGGGGTTCCCTGGTTTGATTTGGGGTTCTGTGGTCGGGTTTTGGAGTTCCCTGGTGGGATTTGGGGTTCTCTGGTTGGTTTTTGTGTTTCCCTGGTTGGGTTTGGGGTTCCCTGGTTTTATTTTGCGGTTTCCTGGTTGGGTTTTGTCTTCCCTGGTTGGATTTTGGGGTTCCCTTTTTGGGTTTGGGGTTCCCTGGTTGGATTTTGGGTTTCCCTGGTAGGGTTTTGGGGTTGCCTAGTATGATTTTGGGGTTCCTTGGTTTTTTTTTGGGGTTCTGTGGTTGGATTTTGGGGTTCCCTGTTTGGATTCGGGGTTCTCTAGTTGGGTTTGGGGTTCCCTGGTCAGATTTTGGGATTCCCTGGTTGGTTTTTGGGGTTCCCTGTTTGGACTTTGGGGTTCCGTTGGATGTTTTTGGGGTTCCCCTCTAGGATTTGGTGTTCCCTGGTTGGGTTTAGGGTTTCCTGGATTGATTTTAGGATTCCCCGTTTGGGTTTGGGGTTCCCTGGTTGGATTTTTGGGTTCCCTGGTTGGATTTTGGGCTTCCCTGGTTGCATTTGGGGTTCCGTGTTTGGATTTTGGGGATCCCCGGTGGGGTTTGGGGTTCCCACCTTGGGTTTTGGGGTTCCCTGTTTGGATATTGGGTCTCCCCTCTTTGATTTGGGGTTTCCTGGTTTGGTTTGGGGTTCCCTGGTTGGATTTTGGAGTTCCCTGGTTGGTTTTTGGGGTTCCCTGGTTTGGTTTGGGGTTCCCTACTTGGATTTTTGGGGTTCCCTGGTTGTTTTTGTGTTCCCTGGTTGGATTTTGGGGTTTCGTGGTGGGGTTTTGTGTTCCCTGGTTGCTTTTTTGGGTTCCCTGGTTGGGTTTGATGTTCCCTGGTTGGATTTTGGGGTTCCCTCTTTGGATTTGTGGTTCCCTGGTTGGGTTTGGGGTTCCCTGCTTGGATTTTGGGGGGCCCTTCTTGGATTTGGCGTTCCCGGGTTTTGTTTTGGGTTCCCTGGTTGGATTTTGGAGTTCCTTTGATGGTTTTTGGAGTTCCCTCTTAAGGTTTTGGAGTTCCCCTCTTTGATTTGATAATTCCTGGTTGGATTTGTGGTACCCTGGTTGGATTTTGGTGTTCCCTGGTTGGGTTTGGGGTTCCTTGGTTGGATTTTGCGGTTCCCTGGTTGGGTTCGGGATTCCCTGTTTGGATTTGTGGTACCCTGTTTTTTTTGGGGGGTTCTCTGGTTTTTGTTTGGGGTTCCCTCGTTGGGTTTTGGGTTCCCTGGTTGGATTTTGGGGTCCCTTGTTTGGTTTGGAGTTTCCTGGTTGGATTTTGTGGTTCCCTTGTTGCAGCATTTTTGAGAGAAAGAGGACATGAGTTATGAGATTTGAGCTACTCCAGTCTAGGCCTCAGATTTGGGCCTTGTGGGCCTTCAAGCCTCTGACGCAGTTAGAAATTCAGAGCTTGTGGCGCAGATAGAAAATGTCTTAAGGTGTGATGGGGACCACTGGGCTGTCTGGGTGTGAATTAGTATAGGTTTCATAGTGTAAGGTGTAGGCCGTTTTAAGGAAAAGGTAAACAGTGTTAGCCTACCAATCAGAGTGTCTTTGTTTTTGTAAACTATGTGGAAGCTTATATAAACTACCATCTTATCTTGAATAAACAGAGAACGTTTGATTAACCACATTGGTTGAGACCTGCGTTTGTCTTGTCCAGCTTTCCGTTTTTCTGAGATTCCCTGGCTTTTCAATGCAGCTCTGGTTCCTGACACAGAACTGCTCCTGGAGGGTGTCCCCTGGCAAAGGAGCCCCCAGGTGTAGCAGAATTTCTGAGAGAGAGAGGACACGATTTCTATTTGGAGTGGAGGTTGAGCAACCCCAGCCTAGGCCTCAGATACGGTCTCGATGACACCTTTGAAGCCTGTGGCACAGGTAGAAATTAGTCTGTGGCACAGTTAGGAATTATTTTGAGGTGTAAGCACAGAGCAATGGGATTTCTGTGTGTGAGTTAGTATAGGTCTGCAGTATGAAACTTTAGCCACCTTAAGACAAAGACAATGTTTGCTTGCTAATGAGAGTGTGCTCTCAGTTGTAAACTACATTGAAGTGTATATAAACTGCCATCTTATAAACAATGAAGGGATTAACCACATTGGTTCAGATCTACGTTTGCCCTTTCCAGCTTCCCAATTAATACGAGGCCCCTTGCTTTATCTGGCGCCATGAACAAGGGACCTGGAAGACTCCAATGAGTTCCCAAATCGCCTTTATGGCGACGGGGAATGGTCTCCAAATTGTGTGAAGACGCAACGGGGGACACAGATCCCAAATTGCTTTTATTGTGATGGGGATCAGAGTGTCAGAGCATTGAAGACTCAAAACTCCAAATCGTGCTGGTCGCTGTTTTAGTTTGAAAAGACAGGAGTTTG
This sequence comes from Taeniopygia guttata, assembly GCF_003957565.2. Taxonomy (NCBI): domain Eukaryota; kingdom Metazoa; phylum Chordata; class Aves; order Passeriformes; family Estrildidae; genus Taeniopygia; species Taeniopygia guttata. The sequence goes on along the minus strand of NC_044233.2, from coordinate 7,920,975 downwards.
TGAAGGAAGGCAAGTGCCTCTTGTGAAATGGAAAAGGTAAATTCCCTCTCTCTGAATTACTACAATTTCAAAATTAGAAAGCTCTCAGACAAAGATATGGGAATGGGACTAAAAAACTAACTAAATTTTTTTTTTAAAAAAGTAATTAGTACAAACAAAACTACTGATAGTGTTGGGAAGGATAGATAAATATGATTGTCTAGCAGAAGAACCACAACAGTACAGCCAGGACGAATATAACGCCCCCTACTGGCTGGACAATACCCTTACCTACAGAGGGGTCCAAAAGTCAAATGGACTGTTCCATCTCACCCCCCAGAATGTATGGTTCACCCCACACCTGTAACCCTCCCCTGAAACATCAAGTGCCTGTAACCCCATTGGCCCAAGTCCTGTTTCAGCCCACCTTGAAGCCCCCCCTGATGAGGGGTCTCCGAGGGGCCAGATGCTCTCTTGGAACTTCCTCCCTCCTCTTGGATCTCCCCCTCTCTTGGAACTTCCCCTCTCTTGGTATTTCCCCCTCTTGGAGTCCCTGCTCTTCCCTTTGTCTCTCCCCTCCCCCATCACCTCAGGCCCTGCCACGTGCTGCTTCTGGCAGCTCGAGGCAGGACCTTTCACCATCCCTAATAAACATGATATTCTAAGAGCAACCAACAGAGCTCTCTCGTCTGAATCCACCCAAACCGTCCTGGAGCATCCTACGTCTGAAACCTGACACCCTGGGGAGTCAGGGTGTTGGTAATAGTCTACTTAAATGGTGGCTGTTCCTCCTGGAGTGGCAGATGAATTGCTGCTGAAGCGGTGATCTCTAGAAGGGTGTAGTTTTCTCTGAAGGTCTGGTGATGGAGTAGATGGGCCTGTTTTTTTCTGGGGATCCAGCGGGGAAGAAGCTGCACTTCTGGGAATCCAGCGAAGGGGCTGCCCTGGTGTCTCCAAAAATGCTGATTTTATGCAGGTAAGGATCCTGGGTTCCTCCCTCTGCGTGGAGCATCTCACAATGGGATAATGTAACTTTACCAGTCATGCAGTGAGTCATTCAATAGTCTATTAACAGAAGATAACTCCCTGGAGGGAGACATTGTTCTTGGAAGAGATAAGAAAACTGCCCAACACCCAACAGATGGCAAATGGAATACATGCTTATCTTACAAGCCAGGACATTATCCACCCCTTATTCTATTTCCATCTTCATCACAATGAAATCTTACACCCAGTTCTCACTTAAGACCAGGTTTCCCGGTGGTACACCATGGGTGTCCCCATCTTTCTGCATTGCTCACCAAGTGTAACAAGGTCCCTGAGCAAAAACAATCCCACGGAAGTGTTTGTCTTTGCCTGAGGTGGGATTAATCCAAACAGTTTTTCCTAAAATACCTTTCATATGTACCACAGGGACTTTATCTCCATCTACTGTGTGCGAGGGTTTTGACTGGGCAAATGCAACCTATCAATTGAATGCTGTGAAATGCGATCAAGAACAGAGCAAAGCAGGCCAAACTTAATAACAAGGGAAAAACTTTATTACACTACTACTACTACTACTATAAAAGAAAAACGAAAGGAAAAAAACACACACAAAATTCAAAATGAAAACCTTTCACCCAACAAACCACAGCAAGACACATTTGGACCCTTAATCAAGTCTTCACCCTTCCACATAATCAATACTGAGTCCATCAAGGGAGAGAGGAGTCTCCCTTGCACCATAGACCCCCAGGAAACACAATTGCCACCTCTTGTGTTTCCATGTGACACATGGCACTGCCCAGACACACCGGCCAGTGTGACACTCTCCTCTGCATGTCACAGTGCTCTCACCACCAGCCATGGACAGAGACTGCTTATAGGGCCCCTTTAAGGATGCTTTGCCAAGGACCAACAGGAACAACAGTCAGTCCAGTGTCTCATTTTGGGACTACAGTTCCCCCCATTTTCCCCTGGGGCCGAGGGTCCAAGAACAGAGATCGCCTTCTCTTCTTCTCTGAAGACGGAGGGCATCCTCACACCCTCCTCCGCTTTTCTCTGTTCATTCCTGAACTGGTAGTTGCTGAAGAAGGTCTCTTGGCTCACCATTGCATCCCCCTAAAATGCAGTCCCTCTTGGAGGAAGGATTGGTTCAGTCTATGGTTAACAAGAAGAGTCTAGCCAAAAGCCACTCCATCATCTCCCCCCAACCTTCTTTTCCTAACATCTGAGGTCCCAGGCTGTCTCTCTTTCCTTCAAATTGAGGAGGAGTAATATTTCACAAAGCCTTCATTTCCCAGGAAAGGGTTAAAATTCCCGGACTCCCCGGACGTCTCCCACACTGGGCATCTTCCCCCCACCTTCTCCTTCTCCTCTGCCAGCAAACTCCAGGTGCCTGCAGGCTCTCTATCTCTTTCCCTCTAGGTTGGGGGGTGGGGGAACATCTCAGACGTTCTCCACCCTTCCGTCCACAGGAGCTGGCCCAGCTCGGCTGCCCCCTGGCCTACCTCCCCAGGCTACATGGCTCCTCTCCCCCACCCAGCTCGCCGCTGGGCGGGGGAGGTTTGCACTCTCCGCTGACTGGAACCAAAGAGAGCGAGTTCTCCTGGGAATTCCACTTTTAACCCCTCTGTGTTCTCAGAGGCGTGTCCACCTTCAATTGGTCACCCCAAGTGTCAGTATCCAAACCTGACCCCTGACTGGATTGACCTCTTCCTTCCGAGAAAATTATTTTCCCGTGTCAAACCACGACAGGGTGTGATGAGAACCCTGCCGCTGACCCTTTGACTGTCAGTAAACCCAGGTGTCCCAGGGTGACGTTGTGGCGCTTGTATTCCCAATCATGGGTTCTGTTTATGTTTGATATGTTCTGTGCTTTCAGAACTGACTCTGAAAGTGAAGGTTTGTTTTGCCTTGTTATCAGCCGGCTCACCTTCCCCCATGGTCTGTTGGATAGAAGAGGCTAGTGCTGGCTGGCTTGGCTTGCTTTTGCTGGCTTTGTTTGCTTGTTTGCTTTGCTTGCTTGCTCTTGCTCCTGCTTTTGCCTTTGCTTTTGCCTGTTAGTTAGTTTAACTAGGCAGTCCAATTTTTCCCTGGGCTGTTTTTTTTTCCTTTCCCTTTCCTGAATATCACTCCAACCTGTTCTGGACTGGGACCTGGGAAACACCAGGGAACACCGAGAGCCTGCGCTCTGTGATCTGCAGCAGCCACCCCAGTGCCCAGAGCAATCCCCAGCGCCCAGACCCGGGCGACCAGTCCCAGGAGAGACTTTCTGGATTTGTCATCTCTTCAGAGTGGTGAAAAAGTTTTTCTGTCATCTGGTGTTGTTCACTTTTTGGTGCTGGGGAGTGTTTTGTTTATTAAATAAACAGGTTCTTTTCCACTTCTCTCAGAGAAAATTATTTCTGAACCAGGTGGGTGGGGAGGGGCCATAGGGGTTTGTTTTCTGGGGGCTCCTTCCAGAGGTTTTCTCCCAAATTTGCCCTAAGCTAGGACACCCCTACACCTGGATCTCTCACACCTGAATCTCTCATTCCTGAGTCCCAGCCTGCCCAGATGTTGGGGTTCCTGCACACCTGGGCACCGGCACCCCGCCAGACACACCTGGATCTCCCCAGGACACCTGGACCTCCTCAAAACCAACTTGGAACCTCCCCAATGACACCTGGATCCCCCTAGGACACCGGGATCCCCCCAAAAAACACCTGGACCCATGGAGGAACACCTGGAACTGCCCCTGAGACGCCTGAGACCCCTCCAGGAACACCTGGATGCCTCCTGAACACAGTGGGAGCCCCCAGGAACACCTGGATCACCCCTGGGACACCTGAACCTCCCTCAAGGACACCTGGATCCCCCCAAAAACCATCTGGGCCCAACCAAAAACCACCTGGACCCATTCAAAACTCACCTGGACCCACACAAAACCCACCAGGGTCCCACAAAAATCCACTTGGACCCTCCCAGGATCACCTGGACCCACCCAGGGACAGCTGGACTTGCCCCCCAAACTCACTGGGATGCCCAGAACTCACTTGGACCCCCCCAAAACTCACCTGGATCCCCCCCTAAAGCCACCTGGACTCCCCAAACTCACTTGGACCCCCCTAAAAACCACCTGGGACCCCCAAAACCCACCAGGACTCCCCCAAAACCCACTTGGACCCACCCAGGAACACCTGGGACCCCCCCAAACTCATTTGGACCCCCCCAAAGCCCACCTGGAACCCCCCAGAATCCCACCTGGCCCCTCCCCCATGACATCACAGGGGTGGTCCTGCTCCCCCACTCCCCTGGGTTTGAATTTTTAAGTTGATTTGTGGCGATTTTTGGTTTCCATTGATAAAAATCTAACCGGGGAAGAGCCAAGGCTCTTTTGGGGTGGGGCTTCAGGAGGGGGCGGGGCCAGAACCCGGAGCTGGGAACTGGGAGGGGTGGGGTCTGAGGGGGCGGGGCGCTTGATGGGCGTGTCCAGAACAAGGGGAGGGGCTAAAGCACAGGGCGGGGCCTGGAAGGGGGCGTGGTCAGTGTCTGGGTGTTCATCCTGCCGCTCCCAAGCCCCCAAATTCCCCCGGACCCTCCCTCACCGCCCCTCCCCCACCCAGGGGACACATCCCGAAACCTCCCCAGCCCCTCCCTCCTCGGCCCCCCCGAGCTGTTTTCACCTGGCAACCCCCAAATCTTTGGGAATTCTCACCTGGGACCCCCTAAAGCTCACCTGCACCCCTCAAAAATCTCCTCAGGACCCCGCAAACCTCACTTAGGACCCCCAAACCTCACCTGGAACCCCCCAAACTTTCACCTGAGATCTCAAAACTCTCCTGGGATCCCCAGACCTCACCTGGGCAGGTGGGAAACCCCAAATTCTTGGGAATTCTCAACTGGGACCCGCCAAACCTCACCTGGGACCCCCCAAAGCTCACCTAGGACCTCCCCAAAATCTCCTCAGGACTCCCCAAAAGCGGCCAAAGGTGGGGTGGGGCCGGGGCGATGACATCACCTCTTCTTGTTTCCCCTCTCCGGCCGTGCCGCGTTCCCGCGTGTCCCCAACTGTCCCCGGCCGTGTCCCCTCCCCGGAGTGTCCCCAGCGGCCATGGAGCCCCACGAGGTGCGACAGTCCCGGCGGGGGGGGTGGGAGGGGACTGGGGGGACATGGGGATGGCAGACGGGAAAGAGGGGTGGCAGGAGGGGACAGGGGAGACACGGGGGGGCAGAGGGCTGGAGGGGACCGAGGGTGGCAGGAGGGAACAGGGGGGGACAGTGGGGGACGAGGGGGTGACAAAAGGGACAGAGGGGACAGCAGAGCCCTCCAGGGAGGGGACAAACGGGAACCCAGGAGGGCACAGGGGCCACTAGGCCCCTGACACCTCCCCTGTCCCCTCCTCAGCTGTCCCCCCCACCAGCTGCAGGAGGCGATGGTGGCCGTGGTGGCCACACTGGGCGAGCTGGTGGCGACCCTGAGAGAACTGATGGCCACCGTGGCCAGGCTGCACAGGGACCTTGATCTTTCACCTCCAGTACGCCCTGCGCCACTACCGTGTCCCCTCCCTGGGCCACCGCCCTGTCCCCTCCCTGGGTGGGACCCTGGCCAACCTCGGGGACACCCCAGGGACCACCTGGGCCTGTGTGAGAGCCCTGGCCAGCGCCAGGCGTGTGCTGGACAGGCTCATGGACAGCTGGGCCCGGCTGGCCAAGGCGGCCACCGAGCTCCGCGACGCCTGCAGGGATGCGGCCACCCTGGAGGGGACAGCTGCGGATGCGGCCACCAGGAGGGGACAGCTGCGGATGCGGCCATCAGGAGGGGACAGCGGCTGGAGCTGTACCTGGGGCTGCTGGGGGACTTGGTGGCCGTGTGTGATGAAGCCACCGCGTTCCTCTGGGAGCTGCAGCGCCGGCTCAGGGACATCGAGGCTGCCCTGGAGGGGACAATGGAGGTGTCCCCCGATTTCCATGCGGCCTTGGTGGCCACAGTGGCCGAGGCTGAGCAGCTGTGGGAGGCCAGTGCCCGCCTGGCCACGTGTCACCTGCTGGGGACACTTGGGGACATCAACACCCTCTTCTTCTGTCCCTCTCCTGGCCATGGTGGCTGTGCAGCGGCTGAGCTGTGCCAAAGAGCCATGGAGGACCTCCCGAGGCTGCTGTGCACAGAGCAACATCACCACTGGGCCATCATCAAGCCGGTGTCACCTCGGCAGAGACTTGGGGACATTCTGAGGGCACTTTGGGAGCACTTGGGGACACTTTGGGAAGGCGTGTGGCGACGCTGGTGGGGGCGGGGGGTGAACGAACCTCCCCTCAGTGCCTTGCAGGAGACCCGGCTGTGATTTGGGGGCCGGGGGGGTCCCCAGGCAGCCCCCGCTGCTGAGCACTGACCCTGCCCCGGGGGGTGCCAGGACCCCCTAAAAACCACACCCGCACCCCCTTCAGTGCCCCCACCCCCCCTCGAGCACCGCCCCCCCCCCCCCCACCATACACTGGGACGAGTGGAGACCCCCTCTCGGTTTTCTGGTGGTCGAGATGACCCCGAGATTGCGAAAAGTCCTTTTCTCCCAGCCCGCGTGGACAGAGAAGGAGTCGAGATGCGGAGCTTTGCTTCTCAGGGCTGTTTATTTTCCCTTTTCTCTAACACGCTTTGTCCGCTCTGCTGAGCTCTGTCTAGCAGGTCGGTCTGTGGCAGTCTCCCTGCCCTCAGGGCGCTGTTTGCCTTCTACACTAAAAACTACCTGTACTGTGTTTACAATAACGTGCCAATATCTATCATTTATGTTGGACAGTGTGTCTCTACCTTCAACCAATAGAAAAGTGTCACCATCGCAGCAAGACATGGAGGGTAAGAACAAGGAGAAGAAGGTCAGGAGACGTCCAAATCCCTCCATCTTGTTCCCTTGAACCCGTATTATAAAATGTTAAAATTCTACTTTTCCACCTTGTGTTAATTCACCTACCACGCTACTCAAACCCTTGTGCCTTGTAATTCCTTATACAAAGTTAGCAATTTTCTCCAGGGGCTAAAACCAAATCCACTGGTGTTCTTGTCACCATGCCAAGGTCTCCAAGCCCCCTGCCAGGGTCTTGAGTCATCCAGGGCAGCCAGAGGGATGTCCTGGATTCTGACACCCCCCAATTACCGAGCAGTGGGAGCCCCCCGGGCACGGCCCCCCCCCCACCAAGCACCGGGATAGGGACCGAACCCCCCTCGAACCCTGGGAACCCCCCGAGCACCGGGACCCCCAGGCAGCGCCACCCCCGTGCACCGGGACAGGGACCGGGCCCCCCTCATGCACCGACCCCCCTCGCGCACTGAGCCCGGACTCCCCTTTGTGCCCCCATCCATGACGGAGGTTCCATCCCCTCCCCTTTGACCCCCCCCAGAGCTGCAGGACCCCCAGGAACAGTGCTGGGACTGGGGGGGACACCAAGCGCTGCTGGGGCACGGGCGGTTCACCAGCACCAGGGGAGTCCATTAGGGTTTAGTCCTTTCACCCCCCGTTATCTCCCAGGGCCCACTGTTATCATCAGGGTCCCCCCCCAATTTAACGGGAATCCCCCATTCACTGCTTCCCCCCTTCACTGATCCCCCCCAAAGCGCTGGGACGCCCCAAGCCATGAGCCCCCTGCAGTGTGCCAGGACCCCCCACTTACCTCCCATCCCCCATCCATGGGAACCCACCCAAATCACAGCAGCACAAGGAGAAGAAGCCAACACCTTCCCCACACCCAGCATGGATCACCAGGACCACGGATCAGCAGGGCTCTGCCCAACAGGCATCACTGGGGATCATCCAGCCTGGATTCTCCCATGGGGGATGGAGCAGCAGCAGCGCACCAAGCTCTTCCCTCACTCTCTTCCCTCACTCCAAGCTCTTCCCTCACTCTCTTCCCTCACTCCAAGCTCTTCCCTCACTCCAAGCTTCTTCCCTCACTCGGGGCACTCACAGAGCTTCTCTTAGTGGTGCCTCCGTTGGTGCTGGGTCAGGGCTGAGCTTGTGGAGAAGCTCTTCCCACACTTCCCACACTCGTAGGGCCTCTCCCCAGTGTGGATGCGCCGGTGCTCAGTGAGGCTGAAGTTGCGGTTGAAGCCCTTCCCGCAGTCGGGGCAGCGGAAGGGCCTCTCCTCTGTGTGAATCCGCTCATGTAGTAGGACACTGGAGCTGGTCTGAAACCTCTTCCCACACTGGGGACACTCGTAGGGCTTCTCCCCTGTGTGGATGCGCTGGTGTGTTCTCAGGTGTGAGCTGCACCCAAAGCTCTTCCCACATTCCAAGCACTCATAGGGCCGTTCCCCAGTGTGGATCACCAAGTGTTCGATCAGGCCAGACCTGCGTCTGAAACCCTTCCCACACTTCCCACACTCGTAGGGCCTCTCCCCAGTGTGGATGCGCCGGTGCTCGGTGAGGTTGGAGTTGTGCTTGAAGGCCTTCCCGCAATTGGGGCAGAGGAAGGGCCTCTCCTCTGTGTGACTCCGCTCATGTCTGAGGAGATGGGAGCTGGTCCGAAACCTCTTCCCACACTCCCCACACTCATAGGGCCGTTCCCCAGTGGGGATCCTCTGGTGCTGGATCAGGGTGGAGCTCCGGCTAAAACCCTGCCCACATTCCAAGCACTTGTGGGGCTTCTCCCCGCCATGAGGCTTCTCCACCAGCTCCGAGCTCCAGCTGGATCTCCGCCCGCCTTCCTGGCTCAGGCGGCTCTTTCCTCCCCGCAGCTCCCTGGGCTGGGTTTGCAGCTCCTCCTCCTGTAGCATTTCTGGGGCTTTTCCTCCTCCTCCATCCAGATACGCCCAGGGAATGAAAAATCCTGGTTTGGGGAAAAAAAAACAAGAGGAGACCACCTTGGACTGGAGGTTCCTCCTTGCCCAAGTTCATCACAGGAAGTCACTGGGAATCTTGTGTCTGTAAGAACCTCCAAAACACCAAGATTTAGCCCAAAAATCCCACAAACTTCAAGACACAGATCAAAATCTCCCCAAACATCACAAGTCAGCAAAAACCTCCTCCAAAACATAAAGATTCATCTGCCACATAAAACAAAAGCACCAACATGTAGCCCAAGAAAGCTCAGAAACACCAAGATTCACTCAGTGAAAATCGTAGATCCCCCCGGCACCGGCACCTGCTGCATGTGGGGGGAGCAACGCTCCTGGGGCTGGGGGGAGGCTGCAGATACAGGGAGGGGTGGAACCTTCTGCTGCTTCCTCTTTCTGCTCCTCCTCCTGTGTCTATCCTCTTCCTCACACTCCTCTTCCTCCTGCTTCCTCCTTCTCCTGCACAATCCCACCTTCTCCTGCCACCTGCATCGTCTGACCATTTTGTTCCTCAAGCCTGCTTCTCCTTCCCTTCTCCTCCTGCCCCCAGGCCCAGCACCCACTGCCGGCTCCCTCTTCCCCCCAGACCCACAGCATCCCAGCCGAGGGGCAGGGATGGAGCTGGGGCAGGTCGGGCTGGGGCAGCGCTGGGCTCTCGGCCGCCCCGCCCTCACTCGGTCCCCACTGCAGCCGCTCCCGCCAGGACAGCGCGGGGGGGCCCGGCCTTGGTGCTGCCCCACTCCCACCTCCCCAAATTCCCCTCGCGGGGGCGATGGGGCCAAGGGGGGGGGCGCAGGTGGGGTCCAGGTGGGGAATGCGGGGAGCTGCGAGTCTGCCTGGCAACTGGTGAGTCATCAGCGCCGCAGGCTCTGATTGGCTGAGCTCTGCCTGAGGGCTGCGGCTGCAGCAAAGAGGGGACACCCTGCTCCAGGGGGCATGTCCCACAAACAGGGGACCCCCATGAAAGGAACAAGAGCAAAGTGTCTTTACAAACAGATGCTCTGAATCTGCTTGGAGATAGGGCCAGGGAGCTGTACATAAGGAAGTGACAGGAGAAGCCATTGGTTTCAGAAAATGTTATCAGTTGATGACACAGACAGCTGCTCAGCCAAGTTCCTGCTCAATTCATGAACTTCCAGAAGAACAACGAAGACTTAACAGAGCCATGAATATCGTTTGCTATACAAAAGTGGGGAGCATATGAAGGGGGTATGTAGTAGGTGGACTGGGAAGCCTGTAGCGCTCAAGTACTTCAGCCAATGGGGAAAGCAGAGGGAGATGTGGCCAGGAGAATTAGGATGAAAAGGAGGCTGTGTCCTCCAACATTTGCAGAGATCCCATGGGGAATGTCCCATGGCCTCTCCCATTTTTAGGAATGAAATTACTTTTTACAGGACTCCTCTGTCTGCTTTGTGGACAGAATCCTCTGGTGATGTCAATTTTTCCGCACACCCTGGGGCAGGGAGTGCAGCTGAAGGTGCCTCACCCACTTTGGGTGATCGGCTCCCTTGGCTGGCAGCAGCACCGGGGATTGATTGGGGACCCGGGAGTGATCAGGAGACAGACGAGAGACACATCAGGGGGGTCTGTGAAGAGTCAGCAGGGAGAGAGCACTGAAAATCTCATCAGTGAGTGCCCTGGGATCTTCGGGGAGTGAACATGGTAGGGCACGCATGGAGGGGAGAAAAGGGAAAGCCAGGGAGGGCTCCTGGCCAAAGGGATGATGACCTAAAAATGTCTCTAAAGGGTCCCTTGGGAGAATGCTGAGGTGGTTTGCACATTCCCCCAGAGGTAATTAAGGACATGGACACCCAGGGGGGCAATAAGGGAAGTGGAGAAGGGATTTGGACAACAGGGGACGGATGGTGTTCGTATGCTGGGAAGGGATTGGGGGAAGGGGAGTGTGCAGCAATATGGTTCAGGCAAGAAGCAGCAGGAGGAATCTCTGTGGTAAGAAAAAGTATGACAGCAAAGAGGAGGAAGAGAAAAATACTCAGGATTGGTTTGTTTTTCAGCACTGCTTTATCCTTACAATTTGCCAGCTGATCCAGATCCTTTCCATGCCCGGTTTCCAGGAGAGGAAAAGCAGGAGGTCAGGATGTCAGGGGTTTCTCTGACCCACCACACTGCAGCCCTGGAGAACATCCAGGCTGGGTCTGCATCCAGAGGAGGCCTCTCCTGTTGGACACAAGGGCCTCTCCATCCACTCTGAATCTTACACCTAAGGGGGGAAAATTGTAAAGGAGTGTTTTCATTATTAAGGGAATAAATGGGAAAGCTGAGCTGGTATCATTTGTACAATCACTATTAGGAGCTGTGGGGGATAGGTGTGAAATAAACTAATTTATTTTTCTTCCTACTCTGATTGTATATATCTAGGAAGGCATTTGATGGTGGCATTGTAATATTGTAAAAGGTGAAACAGAGGCTATTGCTGCTGCACCTTTGTGTCAAATGTCTGGAAAGGACTATGCTGAAGGGAATCCAGAGGTGTGGGCAGCCCCAGGGAAAGAGGGAAAATTTGATGTGGAGCCTCCCCAAACTACTTGGAAGCAACCAGGACAAGTGATGTCTAAAAGCAACACCCTGTTCCAGGGGAGGGAAGGAAGGGCTCACAGCCTGGTATGGAGTCCCTGCTAAAGGCAGGGCTTTTGGAGCCAGGGATGTCTCCCTACAGCACTCCTATCCTGCCACTCAGGGAATCAGATGGCTCCAATGAGGAGGGGAAGAAGAAGTGGTAGACAAAGACCCTGTGAAATGGCTGAATTTTCACGCTAAAAATCATCTTTTGAGTATTTGAAAAAAAGTGCAAATGGTGGAGAAAAAGGTTTAATACTTGAGACATATTTTGACTGAAGGTTTGTGGTGGATTGACCCAGAGAGCCTCGGGGCAATCTCAGAAGAAACATTACCCACGACCAAAAAGGAGCTGAGACAGTTCTGAAGTTTAATATGGAATTAAACAGTCTGGATTGAGGATTCTCTGTTCCAGCCAGAACAATGTAGGACTTTTTAACCCCAGACAGCCTCCATGTTGTGGTATGGACAGGAGAAAGAGAGCAAAACTTGAGAAAATGAAAAGCCAAAACTATTGATTCCTCAGCTCTGGCTCTTCCAGACTCAGAAAAGAAATTGGAATTGTAGGTGAATGTTAAACAGGGCTATGACAAAGGAATTCTTGGGCCAAAATGTTTCACCCAGTGGCCACAGTGACCTCATTGTCTGCAGAATTGTGCAGCCACAGCTTCAACGGGAACCGAGGCCCAAAACCTGATGACAACAGGATCTCCAACTGTTCCAGTCTGCCATCAAGTTCAAGCTTTGATAACCAAAAGAGCCTCGCAATGAATGAGCAGTGCTCGGTTATTACAGCATGAAACTTGTTCAGTGGCACAGGAGGATTCAGAACTGAGGATAGGGGAAGGGTTTAACCCAGCCTCCTGTTTGAACAGCCCCCAGAGGGGCTGGGAAGAAACCCAGCACTGCATTCAAGTGACACAGCTCCAGACCCAGCCCCAGCCTGGGAGAGATTCAGGAGACATTGCCTGGCCTGAGGCAGAAAATGTCTTTGTGGATGGCTCTTCAAGGGCAGCAGAAGGGAAAAGAGTTCCAAGACACGCTGTTATTGAGGAAAGGGAATCAGACAAAGCGCAGGTTACCCGCCATGGTCAGCTCAACCAGCACAGCTGTGTGTGCTTGTAAGAGCCGGGCACTGAAATGCCCTGAGCAGGAAGGCTTCAATATCTTCTGGTGACACCATCTCACCTAACAGGGGAGCAAAAGCAATTCTGATTGCTCAGCAGCCACTAGATCACTTATTAGGGTACCTCTAAAAAAGTAATTCATATAAAAAGGATTGTGGAAGCAACAGACTCAGACAGCAGAACTCATTTTACAGGAAAGATCCTCCAGGGGGTTATGGCAGCTTTAGGAATACAATGGGACCTCCATAACCCCTGGCACCCCCAGAGCTCAGGCTGGGTACAAAGAATGAATGGGGAAAGAAAGAAACACTTCTGGAAGCTGGGGATAGAAACCAACACGCCATGGCTTTTGCCATTGGCTTGGGCAAGAAGAAGAGTCAGACCTAGGGCAGATTTTCAATCATTTCCCCTTGGAATTGACCTTGGGAATTCCTTACCCTGGGAATTCTCCACCTAGTGCAGGGTGCAGATAAGGGATGCACATTTAAAGCAGTTTGTGGCCAGAATCCTGTCTCTGGTGCAATCTCTCCCCCAGGAAGCTGGGCTGGCACAGAGCCTGCCTTGGCACTTTGCTGTTGCCAACATCCCAGCAGGACATCGGCTCCTGCCTAAGGAGTGCAGAGCAGCACCACTGGTGGCCAAGTGGCGTGGTCCGTGCCAAGTGGCCCCGAGGCCAGAAACAGCCGCCAGCACAGCTGAGCACGGGGGGGCCCCTCAGCCTCGGCTCCAGGTCTCTGCAGCCCCGGAGATTTGCACTTCCCGCCTGCAGCAGGAGGATGGGAGGCCCCCACTGAGCTGCACTGAAGGCAGCGCAGCAGCAGCCAGGGCTCCACAGCGGGGCAAGGCCCTGGGGCTGCCCACACATCCTCTGCTGAAATCCTCGGCCTGGCCACCCTCCTTTGGCAGCTCCAGCACCGGGGACAGCCCTTGCTGCCACTGCTGCAGCTTCAGGGCTCTCTGGGCCTGCCCTGCCACAGCTGCTGGGCAAGAGCACGGGACAATTCCACTCTGGCTCTCACTTACACTCACACACTGCCCTGCCTGCCATGGCATTGATGGAAAATAGACCAGCTCATAGACTTTAACATTGTTAACCTTTGATTTCTCTACTCTGGCTTGGTTTGTCTTGGCCCTGGGGAAAGAAATGTTAATGGTTTTGTTAAGGGATGTTGCACCACTCCATGGAGATGAATTTAACACCTCAACACACAGAGATACCCACAAAGATAATGACCAGCAGCAAAACATCAACCCCAGCAGCAACAGCGACCAACACCTACCACAGACACTGCCAGGGCTACAGACACCTGGTCTGCAAAAGGCTGAGAAGGAAATCCAGCACTTCCCACCTAATTAACAGCAGAAACAAAGAAATCTGGGTCCAATAGGAAACCAGATACTAAGAACTGCACAACTTGAAACAATAGAACATTAAACCAATGCATTTAGATTGCTTCAGACTGCATCAAGTTTGAGGAAATCGAGTAAAACCCACATGTCATGGAATGATTTTTTCTGCTGCACACCTGGGCTATGTGGGGATGGAAGGATTTCTGTTGCAGATCCTGGCCAGAATCAAGGAATGCCTTGACTCCAACACTAAACATACTGGTGGAGTTTTGCTTTTTCCTGCAGTTTCAGTGCAAAGTTTAGAGCATTAGTGTACTTTTTCTATAACTCCTACTTCTATATTGCCGGTTAGGTTTGGGTCAGGGATGAGAAAATGAATTTTTACAACGAGGAGAAGGAGAAAAAACTTAATTGCCTAGGAATTTTTTTGTGTATGTTGGTGTGTGGCTCTTAGAGATACCAAAATTTTAGTCTGGGTTTTTCAACATTCACCTTTAGGCAACATTTTGTAAAGCTGGAAGAGATTTAAAAGTGATCCTTTAACTCAAAAACAGTAAATAGATGATTTGAAGGAAAAAAAAGAGAAAAAGCAGCAGGTTGTGGAAGGGCCACATGTGAGGCTGCTGAAGGCTGCTCTGGAAGAGAAGCTCCATTCCAGGCACCCAGGGGAGGATCTTCAGCAATTCAAATTAACACTGCTGGGGCAGAGTGGGGACAATGTACCTGGCTCTTCTTGCCTGGGTCAGGAATTGGCTGATTCCCTCTGCCCCTCACCCCAAGCTCTGCCAGCTTGCACAGATGGAATCTGCACAGCTGAAGGCAGAGCCCATGGTGAGGATCTCTGTCTCTGCAACAGAAATGGGTAAAGCTGCAAACGGAAACAGCAAATGGAGAATGTTGTGAAAACTTCACTAAAATAACGGGGGGATCATCCCTCTGCCCACTCCAACATCTGCTGTCACTGTCTGTGCTGTACAGGGTGTATCAGAGCACTGGGGCTTTTGCTAGAACAAGTTCAGGGAGATCAGTTGGAATTCAAGTATTTGATAATGTAATTAGAAAAAAGCGGTCAATTGATGCAGCCCCGGCTGCAGGCAGCACCCAAAAATGGGGAAAAGATGAAGGACCACCAGAACAAATCCTACAACACCATGGACCAGCCCCTGGGAACCCAAACCAATTCATATCAGGAAAGAGAGAACCCATTTATCATTTCAATGGCATCATTAGATTACAAGCTGTCCTCGGAATAAGAACCAACCAGACAGCTCCAGCTCCTGACCTTCCTGCCGACCAATCCACTGAAATGAGGAACGGAGCATTTCACCAGGGGATGGGGTCAGATTATCTGTGAGCAGAAAAAGGAGGAGTTTGTGGAAAACTAAATGACTCAAACTGCTGTTTGCAAAGAGATGACAAAGGAAAGTGCTGAAAAAGATGAGAAAGGAAATAGGAGAGCTTTTATGTATTGGTCCACACATAGAAAGGATGGGAATGGGACACACATTCGTGGCTCCCCGGCACACCAGGGGTTACACGAATGCTGCTTCTCCTCTTCTGTGCTGCAGCAACTCTCATCTTTTTACCATGCTCCACACCTTGGCAGTGCAGCTCATCCAGCAGCTGAGCCAGGGGATGCAGGTGGCAGCCAGGCCTCCTGATCCACAAACGCCTACAAAAGGACAGGGAATGAGGGCACCGAGAATAATCCCAAAACCAAAGAGGACCCGGGAAGAACAAAACAGAGTCAAGGAGTGAATCTGCCTGGAGATAGGGCCAGGCACTTGTAGTTAAGGAAGTAACTGGGAGAAACCATCAGTTCCAATAAATGTCACAAATTGACCCAGAGAGCTCCTCAAAGTCCCGCTACATTCCTGAACTTCGAGGAGAAGAACAAAGACTTAACAGAGCCATGAATATCGGCTGTTATACAAAAGGAGGGTGCATATTAACGAGGACAGGCAGCAGGCGCATCGGGAAGTCTGAACCTTCCAAGGACCTCAGCCAGTGGGCAAAGGCAGAGGGAGATGCGGCCGGGGAAATGAGGATAAAAAGGAGGCTGCGGACTACAACCATGGCAGAGAGCGCACGGCAAATGCCCAACGGCCTCTCCCCCTGCTCAGCAATAAAGTCACTTTTACAGGACTCCTCGCTCTCCTCCGGCCACAGAAACCTCCGGCGACGGGAATTTCCCCGCCCGCTCCCGGCCGCGGGGCAGCCCCCTCGGTCCTACCCACAGCAGCCGGGCCGAGCCAGCGCTGCTCCGGCAGCGGCTCCTGCCCAGGCCCCGGCGGGAAGGAGACCGCGGGCAGCCGCTCCCGCCGCGCCCTCAGCCCGGGGCCAGCACGGCCCGGACACGGCACCACCGACCCGCCGCAGCCCCCTGCCGCCCCCTCCGCCCGCAGCCAGCCCCGAGCCCCCGCAGAACCCAGCGCGGCTCCCACCTGCACCGGGGCCGCCTCCGAGCTCCGCCGACGCCGCCTCACCGCGCTCCGGCCGCTGCCGCCGCTCCCGGGCCCGCACAGACGCTCCTGGCGCCAATGGCGCCGCTGCCCGCCCACGGCCGCCCTCAGCCCGCCGCCGGGGCCGTGCTGCGTCCCGCTCCCACCAATCAGCGCGCCGCAACCGCGACTGACGGCACCAGCGGCCAATGGCAGCGAGCTGGGGGCGGGCTCTGCGCACGGCCCAGACTCGCCCCGCGCTCTCAGGGCCCCCCGCGCTGCGTGAGGGCAAAGCCGGAGATGAGCAACAGCCCCGGGACGGGCCCGGGCCCGAGGCGGGATTGAGCTGCCCACACAAACAAACTTCTCCGCACCTCCCGCCACGGCTTTCCCGGCCCTGCGCCTTCCGTGCCTCCGGCTCTGCGGGAAGCCCGGGAGCCTCACTTCTCCTGCCCCTCATTAGTGCATCGCTGCTTCGCTTTGATTTCCCCCAAAAAGGGAAACCTGCCCAAAGCCCTGTGGGGGAGCGGGGGAGGGGAGAGATTTCTGGCAGAAAACTCCAAAGACTCAGAGCAGGATGAGGAGAAGTCAGTGCAGAACCTTAAATGCAGCTTTCCCCACGGCTCCCTGCTCCCAGCTGCACCTCCTCCCCCGGCAGGGCAGGAGACAGGGAATGGGGCCGTGCTCAGCTCATCCCCCGCGGCTTCTCCCTCTGCTCAGGGACAGGAGTCGTTCCCTGCTGCACCCTGCGCTCTCTCCCAGCCGAGACTTCTCCAGGAACTTCTCCGAGCCGAGTCCATCCCCTGGGGCACAGCCCCCTCCAAGTGCTGCAGCGTGGGTCACTGTGCCACGGGCTCGGTCCTGCCAGGCCAGGCTGCTCCAGCGGGGCCCCTCTGCCCGCGGGGTCACAGCTCCTCTCAGGCATCCCCGAGCTCCAGCCTGGCTCCTCCAGGGGCTGCAGGGGGATCTCTGCATCCCCATGGACCTGCAGGGGCATCTCTGCAGCCCCACGGACCTGCAGGGGGATCTCTGCATCCCCACGGAGCTGCAGGGGGATCTCTGCATCCCCATGGACACGCAGGGGGATCTCTGCATCCCCACGGACCCGCAGGGGGATCTCTGCATCCCCATGGACCTGCAGGGGGATCTCTGCATCCCCATGGACCTGCAGGGGGATCTCTGCAGCCCCATTGTAATATATGGTATGGAATAATTCGTGCTTATGTAAAATGTACATGAAGTCAGTTGTGCTTGTAGAAAAAGATTCTTTCAGTTTTAAAAGACCTGAAGTTGCAGCGAGGAAAGATAGGAAACCACAGCGGGCAGAGAAAGAAAGACGTAATTTACAAATGAAAAAATGTGGCTCCGTGCATAGATGGTCCCTTTCCGGGGACACTCCAGGAGACGCCCACAGTGAAAAATGCATAAATGTTACTTTGATTAATAGTGCTGTATTAACATTTTAATAGTATCGTAAATGTAGTTTTGTAGTTAAAATGAAGCTTTAGTAGTTAAAATAGAAACTATGTATATGGGTTTTCTTTTAAGGCATGAGATACTCGCTTTGACATAACCATCACAAAACACCTAAGTCTTCCAGAGAAGAGGAATTTATGGTTTTCTTATCAGAAGAAGCTAATTTATTCACCCCTTGCTCAGATTCGAAGGCGCCATGGGGATTAAAGGAAACAGTTGGCATATAAAAGACAGAGTTTCTTGGTTTAAATAGAATGTATGCATACGCATGAAGGATATATGAATATGCAATAGTGTAATTTTAAGGGTGATTCCTTTGTTCACAAGGTATGCTTGTTGTGGCTTAAGTTCCCAAGAGCATCCAGACATCCTTAAGTCTTTGCTTTTTATTGTCTTTAATTGTCCTAACTCTAAATTTTTATTACTCTAATTGTGTTACTATTTTAATAACCATGTTATTATTATTAACATTTTAAAAGCCAAGTGATTGGCGTTTTTCACAATTATGGTAGCAAAGGATGGTTTCTAACCCCTCTCTGCCGGGGCCTTGGGAGAGTCAGGGTGAGGAAGAGGGTCCTGCCCTATTTAGGCAGCCTCGCTCTGTTCCCCTGGTGTGGGACCACAGACACAGGTTATGATCCATGGGCAAAATGAGAAAATAAAACAAAGAAAAGGGAAAGCATTCCCTAAAACCATGGTAGTTAGTCCCTAAGACTAAAGTGTTCACGAAGAACCAAGACCCAAGGACAAAGGATAGGTGAGTATTTGTTGGGATGGGGCGGATAAGGGGGGAATGAATGTGTGGATGATTTTTTTCTTTCTGGGGAAGCTGAAGCTGAAGTTACAGACGCTACTATAAAGCGTTTGAATTTTCTTGGGGAAAAAGTATTAAGAGTATCAATTTGAAATTTGTAGAAACAAAAGTAAAATGTCTTAGACATTTGATTAGTAAGGGTAGTCAGAAGCTCAACCCAGATCAAATCACAGGAATTTTATCCCTTCCCCCTCTCTCTTCAAAGAGGGAAAACAGAAAACTACTCAGCTTATTGGGATATTATAGATCATGGATTGAGGGATACATACAGGCAATTTTACACAAATTATTGTAAAACTGAAGTTAAAACTGGCCTCAATACTGACTTTAAGCTTACTTTCACTAGCAAAACCCTTTCATCTGTACGTGAATGTAGAAAAGGGGGTAGCTCATGGGGTTTTGGTTCAGGAGTGGGGAGGAGTAAAGAGACTAGTGGCTTATTCATCAAAGATGTGGGATCCAGTAAATCAGTGTTGGCCAGCGTGTATTCAAGCTATAGCAGCTACTGCAATCCTGGTAGAGGAAAGTTGTAAACTGACTTTTGGAGGTAAATCAATTGTGTGCACACCTCATGCAGTACTAAATTTCTTCCAATTTGCATTTTGATTTTTATCTTGAAATACATAACTTACTGTATGTCGCTATAGGACACGAGAAAGCAATGCGAGCCACTTGCTACCTTGCAAGGCAAAAAAAGAGAGCGTTTATTTTCTGACTCCAACTTTTATACTTCTCCAAAGGTGACAGTGGATTGGAGAGTGAACGGGCCACCTCTCCGAAGACATTGGACAAAGCACTAGTACATCAAGTCTCTCCACCCCTATGGAGGAATGCAAAACAATACGTTATTTACAGAAACTGTGTGGGAAAGTTTCCCAATAGAATGTAAATTCAGAAGGCTTAAGAAAACTCAAGAATCAGGGCGACATCTCACCCTTTTTAGTTTAAAAGAAAAGGAAAAATGAATAAGGTTCAGTGTCTGTTCGTGGAGGAATCATCAGAGTGATCACCCACCGTCATCTTCAACTGAGTCATCACTCGATGATCCATCCATTTGATGACTTTCAGTTTGGTCACGGCTTCTATGTTGCCCGTTTGTCGGATTCTGTCTCTGCGGTTGCAGATCAGGACGAACACACCTTGAAGGTACCCAGTGTACCCCAGTATCTGTGGATACACAAGCATACCCGCGCCCCGAAGTGATAAGGTCATAGGGACCTTCCCATTGTTTAGTGACTAAATTCCGCACTCGAACTTTTGCTCGAGGCTGATGTGCCTCGTCTGCAGCTTGCAATGAGAGATGATGATTTAAAATGACAGGGTTATTTGAATTCTGCTGCACTGTAAGATGATTGATGGTGTACAATGCTTTCTCCAACCGACTGTGCGGGGTCTCACCCTGCATTCCCCGTTTTTGTTTTTGAAGAACCCGCTTCAGAGTACCATGAGCGCGTTCTACAATAGCTTGGCCGGTTGGAGAATGGGGGATACCAAACTTGTGTGACACACCCCACAACTGCAGGAACTGCCGCACCTGCTGCGATGCATAAGCAGGACCATTGTCGTTTTTCACAGCAGAAGGTATGCCCAGAACGGCAAAGGCCTGCCTCCAGTGGGCAATGACATCACGAGCCTTTTCTCCAGTGTGAGCGGAAGCCCACATCGCAGAGGAGAACGTGTCCACCATGACATGCACATACTTGAGCCGGCCAAACTCGGCAATCTGGGTGACATCAGTCTGCCAAAGCTCCAAGGCCCTAAGGCCTCTAGGGTTTACCCCTGCTGGTAAAGGCGGAGCAAGTGCATGGCAGTCGTCACAGGACTCAACAATGCTACGAGCCTCTGTTGGCTTTAGCTGAAACTGCTTCTGCAGAGTATGTGCATTCTGATGGAAAAACCCATGTGATGCCTTGGCCTGTGCGAGTGTATCAGGCTGGGGTGCTACCCACGCTGGATTAGCCAACTTGTCAGCCCTCGCGTTACCTTCTGCTACAAACCCTGGTAAATTGGTGTGACTTCTCACATGCAGAACGTAAAACGGATGAACCCGGGCCTGAATAGCACACCACAAGGTCTTCAGTAAATGAAACAAGGCAGGGTTACTGACCTCCTTCAAAACTGAGTGACCCAACCGCTGTGCGATATCAGCCACATAGGCAGAATCTGTGACCAAATTGAAAGGTTCCTGGGAAAATCTCTCAAATGCCATAACAGCGGCCCTGAACTCAACCACTTGGGCCGACCCATCCTGATGACCTTTCAGAACCTTCCACTCAGATCCGTCCTTCCAAGTAACAATGGCCTTTCCTGTTTTCCCCGAACCGTCAGTAAAGACGGTGGGTCCTTGCACAGGTTCCTGACTATTTTTGGGCCGCAAAGAGATCTGCATAGATTTTGCCACCTGCAGTAGCTTGTGGCTGGGCAAATGATAAGTGATCTGCCCTGAAAAATTTTCTAGAGCACATTGCAGGGACACACAGTGTGCAAAGCTCCAGTCAAAGTCCTCCCGGGATATCGGGAGTATGATCTTTGCAGGATCCGCACCCATCAATTGCAAACACCGTTGCCGGCATTTCATTATCAACCGAGCAATCAACTCAGCCAATGTCGTTGCCGTCTTCTGCGGCTGATGGGGCAGGAAAACCCATTCCAAGATGTGCAAGGGATCGGACCATTTGTCACTCCATTGACCAATGATACCTGTGGGATGCGAATCTGGAGTGGTAACGAACACAGCGACATCAACGGAAAGATCAATGCGATAAACCTGACGGGCAGAAACAGCCTGCTGAACCTCCTCCAGCACCTGACGTGCCTCAGGGGTCAATGTGCGAGGTGATTTTAAATCAGAGTCTCCTTTCAACAGATCATACACAGGAGACAGTTGTGCATCGGTTAGTCCCAAGTATGGACGTAACCAGGTGATGACACCCATCAGTTTTTGAACATCATTCAGTGTCTTGACCGAGTGTGCAAATTGCACCTCCTGGTGTTGGATTGTCCGTTCCAGAATTTTGACCCCCAAATACTTCCAAGGAGGTTGCTGTTGAACCTTTTCTGGAGCCACCTGCAGCCCATGAGCATGCAAAGCATCGAGCAACCGAGGCTGAATCCTCAGCAGCTCATCCTGAGTGGACGCAGCCACCAAGATGTCGTCCATATAATGATACAGACGTGCATCAGGAAACTGCTTGCGAACTCCAGACAAGGCACGGGCCACATACCATTGGCATATGACCGGGGAATTGCGCAATCCCTGTGGCAGAACTTTCCATTGATATCGCTGTGCAGGCTCATCATTGTCAATTGCTGGCACCGTGAAGGCAAATTTCGGTCTGTCATCGGGATGCAAAGGAATTGTAAAGAAACAATCCTTCAAATCCACGATGAAGATCGGCCAGCCTGCAGGAAGCATGGCAGGCGATGGCATGCCCGCCTGCAATGTTCCCATGCCTTCCATGACCGCATTGACCTTCCGGAGGTCCTGTAACAACCTCCATTTCCCAGACTTCTTTTTGATGCAGAAAACAGGGGTGTTCCAGGGACTGTTAGAAGGCTCCAGACGACCCTGGTCCAGCTGCTCCTGCACCAATTTCCGAAGGGCGATCAGTTTATCTTGAGGGAGGGGCCACTGGTTTTCCCAAACAGGTGTATCCACCAGCCACCGTATAGGAGGCGTAGGACACTCTGCGCCCTTTGCTGCAGTGGCCCCCATCAAAAACCCGTCCCAATGCGCACCCCCCACGCAGATAGAACATCCCTCCCCCAGAGGTTAGCAGGAGAAGAAGTAACATAAGGCCTAATCCAGGCCGTCTGTCCCTCTGGGTTTGTGACCAGCACAGGCCGTTGGCTCACATAACACCGTGCTGTTCCCCCCAGGCCCGCAACAGACGTCTCCGCTGGATCCAGGGGCCATTCCGGAGGCCAGGCGGCAAGGGAGAGAACCGTGACATCAGCGCCGCTGTCAAGGAGCCCGCGCAGGCGGATCTCTGACGGTGTTGCATCAGGGATGGAGAGGGTACACAGCATCTCGGGACGGTCTTTGGTCAGGACAGCAGTCCAGTGAACTTGAGGCGGCCCAGTGGATCCAAAACCGCCATCACCTCGCAACCGGTCAGTCGTCCTGCGAACAGAAGACTTAAAAGGCACAAGTTGAGCAAGCCGTGTCCCTTTTGGGATCGTAACAGGGGGTGTGGGTGTGGAAACCATTGCACAAATCTGCCCTGTGAAGTCTGCATCAATGAGACCCAGGTGCACAATGATGCCCTGAAGGGTGGCACTAGACCTCCCCATGAGGAAGGCGCTCATGCCTTCACCCAAGGGACCAAAGGCGTCCAGGGGAACCTTGTGCACCTTGCAAGAGTCTAACACGACTGTTGCTGCTGTGCAGACATCCACACCTGCTGACCCGCGGGTGCTGGCGACAAGCTGGCCGAGCAGACCTCCATGGGCTCTGGGGTCTGGAGAGGAACTTGTGTCTGAGCGCGCCCCCCCTTTGCGCTCCGCTTCCCGTTTCCCGGGCCCGGGAGTGCTTGGCCATTAACATGAACCGTCGCCTTGCAAACCTCTGCAGGATGGCCTGGCCTTCCACACCGGCCACAAACATACGAGGGAAATTTTCCTTTCTGTGCTTTCTTCCCCCGTTTGGTGCTCGCCTGAGCAGCACCCCGGGGCTGCTGCCAGCCCTGCGGTGCTGCCCAGACCGGCTGCGCAGCAGCAGCCCAAGCATCCGCCTTCTGAACCGAGGGGCTTAGGTCTGCACAGGCCGCTGCCATCTGTGAAAGTGTAGCCCCTTCAGGAAGAGCCTGTATGATTCTCTTGCATTCTGCGTTGCAGTGGATCCTAGCAAATCTCGCAAGGACCATTCGCCTTAGCTCAGGTTCTACCACCTGCCGCTCCACCGAGGCAGTCAACCTCGATGCAAAGTGCATGAATGACTCATCGGCCCTTTGAACAACAGTCAGAAAGGGTTCCATCGGGGCAGCCATTTCTAAGGTCTGGATCACAGCTGCTAAGCCTAACGTCCTGCACTGCTCAAGCACGAGAGGATTGTATCCCGCCTGCCCCTGAGGATCAACATAATTACCTGTGCCCATCAACATGTCGGCGGTAGCTACACGTCTGGGATCCTGCTGCCCCCGCGTAGCATTCTTCCGTACTGCACTGGCCACTAAAGCGGCCCACTTGTCCTCAAACACGTCAAATTGCACAGGGTCAAAAAGAGCCTGAGCCACAGAACGAATATCGAAAGGCGTCAGCAGGTTAGCAACAAGTAATCGGATCGTCTGCATAACCTCAGCAGACCCAACACCATACTGTGCAACGGTGTCTTGGATTTCCTTCAACACCTTAAATGAAAAAGGCTCATGAGTGTTATGAGTAACACCCCTAAGCACAGGGAAAGCCTGAGGACCCCCTGGTAAGGCTGCATTATCCACCGTATCGTGTCCCGTAGCCTCCGGGACACTGGCAGCCCCTGGGCTGCGAGGCGGTGCAACATCACCGGACACCACGCCCCCCGCAGCATCAGCAGAGCCAGAGGAGCCTTCCCCTTGATCCGGCAGGCTCCGCGAGGGGCCGAAGTCGCACATCTCCTCAGCCTTATCCAGGACCTCCTGCCAAAACCCCCCGTGGTCCTTCGGACGCACGGTCACCTGGCAGGCAGGGAGGGTCCACAAGGTCGACTGGGAGGATCCGCGGCCACGGGGAGTCACGGTCTCCCGCCGGCCGCGTCAGCAGTCGCGCTAAAGGTGAACACCCCAGCGCCCCGCTGTGCCGCAGTCCCGGCCCCCGCGGCAGGCGGGGAAGGCGGAACCAAACCAGCCGGTGCCCCAGCGGTGCTGTCTGCAGTATCAGCAGAGGGCACCGCGGCGGGCGCAGGCGGAGGCGCAGACCGCAACCCCAGCGCAGCGCTCCCATCCCCCGGGACGGGGGAAGGACGGGGCGAAGAGGGAGACGCGGCGCGCGGAGACACGTCACCGCGGGACGACACAAGGGAGTCTGGCACGCCCCCAAGAAGCGTCAGACCCCCGCCGCGCAGCCTCCCGGTGGGCACCGCCCCCATCAGGCGGGACGGGGCGGGCTGCCCGCCTGCCGGGGCGGGGTCCGATGGAACAGTGACCAAGGCCCCGCCTTTGGCGGCCCCCACCGCCTGCGCATGCCCGGCAGGCCGCGCAGGCTCAGGGATCGGAGCGGGTTCCTCCTCAGAAGATGAACCCGAGACCGGACCGGGCGAATGCGCCTGTGTCTTCTCCAGGGGAAATGTAACACCACAGTTCGGGCAATTCACCGTCACCGAGTCAGACGCAATCCGAGGCGGGGGCTGATCCATGGGCCCCCGTTCACCCCCGAGCGCCGGGAAGGCACAAAGAGAAAGTGCTTTCCCGCCCAGCCCACTACGCCTGCGACGCGGGGCAGGGCGAGGCGGCCGAACCGGCCCCACCGACCGGATGCCTGAAGCCAGTGGCCTGGGAGCCCGAACCACACCAGAGGAGGAGCCACCTTCCAGCTCACTCCCCCCGGGGCTAGGGGAATCAGGGCAACTGTACAGAGACTCGGCCTCCCCAGCATCCGCATCCAAGACAGATAGGTCCCCCAGAGAAGCCCGAGAACTGCCAACCTCAGACCCCTGCCAAATGGCATCCAACCTCTTAAACAGCATCATCAGCGGCCCAACATCTTCAAAACGATTATCAAGCAGGGCATCCAGGAGGCGATCTCCCACGGGAGACCAATTCTCCCAGGAAAGGGCCTCAGCAAGATTGGGAAAGAATCCCTGCTCCCTTGCCCATAAAAACAGCCTCTCAAAATCATCCCAATAAAAAGGAACGCGTTTCCGCTTCAGCACCTCCCTCCAAACGTCCAAAGCCACAGACTCCTCCCTAATGCCCTCAAAGCTCTCCATTACCAAAAAAACCAGCAATAGACAACGCTCTAAACAAACAGAAAAACCTCACCAAGTTCCCAGCCTAAGCTGCAATACACTTCGGCGGTCACCAGATGTCGCTATAGGACACGAGAAAGCACAACGCGAGCCACTTGCTACCTTGCAAGGCAAAAAAAGAGAGCGTTTATTTTCTGACTCCAACTTTTATACTTCTCCAAAGGTGACAGTGGATTGGAGAGTGAACGGGCCACCTCTCCGAAGACATTGGACAAAGCACTAGTACATCAAGTCTCTCCACCCCCATGGAGGAATGCAAAACAATACGTTATTTACAGAAACTGTGTGGGAAAGTTTCCCAATAGAATGTAAATTCAGAAGGCTTAAGAAAACTCAAGAATCAGGGCGACAACTGTACTCTAGGATTGAAAAACTAGTTTACAGCTGTGACATAGCAAAACCTGCTATTAATTTATTTTGAGTCAATGCAGGCTGTTCACTCAAGTGGTTCTCAGTGTGTAAAGTTAAACTAAAGGTAACACCAGCTACTTGGTAGGTCAATGAGAAACATTTTTTCTTCCAGCCAGTCCTTTTTCATGTACCCAAATGTGTTTTGCTTTCTTGGTTTTTGTTTTATTTGTTTGTCAGTTTTTCTGGAAGTGCTGGCTATTTGCAGTGCACCTGGAACAGCAGCTAGAGTTGTGCATGCATGAGACTTCTGAAAAACAGGTCTAATTTTTTTCCTGGACTTGGAGGTGGCTACATATATAAAAGGGAGCCTACAAAGTGAGGTGAAGAAAAAATTCAGTATCTTCTAATGTAAGCTGTTAATTTTCTTACTTTCAGCATCACTGTGGGTGTGTGACACATACACATTAAAAAGATGGTGGGGGGATCTCTGCTTGCTGTAGGTTTATTTCTTGAATGAGTTAGAGAGCTGTGAGGAAGTTTTGGGCTCCCTGTGTGGTTTATCCAGGCCTGCAGGGAGGGCTTGGCCATGATTCCCTCTGTGCTGCAGGCAGCCCTGCAGCGTGGCAGCAGTGGCTTGCCTCTGGTGAGTTTGCAGGCAGGGTGCTCCAGCACTGCAGTGCTCAGGGGCAGTTTCCTATTATGACATTAAGGCTTGAATTCAGGAGCGCCTCTTCCCACCCAGTTATTGTTTGTACCACAGGAGCCTCTTTGGACAGTGTTTCCTGGCAGTCAAAAAGAGAGTATTGCAGAGACAAATTCCTTACTTGCTGTCCTCCCCCCGCCCCCAACTGTATTCATATTTTGTCCATTCCTTCTTCAAAATATAGATTTGTAAAACTCATACTCTGTGTCCTCAGATGCCCTTCCCAAATCAAACCTTGGCTTCATTGCAAATTGCACTGCACTAACTATCATTGCCTTAAATTTGTTTTGGTGCAGGCAGGATCACTTTGGAAGTAAGTTGTTTACTTCATTCCTGCAACCTTTTCAAGCTTGTGAATGGAAAAATTGTGATAGCAAACCAAGGTTTTATTTTTGCACTGTCAGCTGTGAGTGGCTGGTAGCCTTGGTGGAGGGTGCAGTGAATTAAACGCCTGCAGAACACGCATAACAAAAGTAAATGTAGACTAATGTTAGAAAGTGGACTGATGTTGGAATGTGGATATTGAAATGTGAAGAGAGAAAAAGAGAGAGAAAGAGAGAGAGCGAAGGGGAGAGCGAAATACACCCCCAAGGTCCCCTCACCCACAGCTGTCTGTAAGTTCTCCCCCATTCCTGCTAGGCAGAGTGAAAACGGGGTGGGGGAGAGGCGGAACACAGAGTTAAGGGCAAGGCTGGGAAAGAGGGACACCGCTAGAGATAAGATCAAGGCAGAGATAGCTGACTCTCACTAAGTGGTTTATTTTCTTAAGCAAGATTTCTTTTTTCTTTCTGTTTTTTTTTTTGTTGTTGTTGTTGTTGTTGTTAAGAGGAGAAGGCGTTTGTTCTGAAGAATGAGTCTGTAAGACTAAAACTGTTAAATGTTGCCCAAAAAGTAAAAAGCAAGAGATGAGATACATCTCATGTTAAAATTGGCCTGGTGTTTTTTATTTAACTAATTATAGCTCACAGGAAGAAGAATTGGCCTCTGCAGCTTAACACAGCTGGATACAAGAAGAAGAGGCAGATGTAGAAACAGCTTTTGGTTAAACCAAGAAAGTTTTAAAGAAAACTAATGGTAAAAGTTAATGCAGTATTGTCTGTCTTTTAACACTGTGTTATTAAGAAGTCCAGGTACCACTGAAGCAGCAATCCGAACCACGGAAAGAGGGTGAATTCATGCCAGCAAAACCAAAGGACTTGTGAAGAAACCTGAGGAATGGACTATCACATCTAAACCAGGTGATACCAAATTGACTTTCAATGGGACTGGGTGGTAAAATGGTTTGGGAAGACCCAAATGATCCAAGGCAGGTACAAAGAATAACACCTCACTGAGAAATAAGGCAAAGCTTGCATCACTGGTTCTAAGCCCTGCCTGAATAAACCCTGAGACGCCTCCGACACCTCCTTGGCAGAGGAACACTGCCACTTCAAACAGGAGGATCGGGAGTGTTTCAGTCAAAGAGTTCTTATAGCCTGGCCTTAGCCTGTGGCTTGTACAGGGAAGAAGAGAAATTGCCATCGGTACTGTACTGTACACTTTATGTGATTCATCCCAATACTGGACACGCTAGCTGGCTTAAAGTGAATGTTCAAATTATGGGAATAATTGGAGTTGTAGCTCACAAAATCTATGCTCTTGTTGCAAGAGGTATCAGTAGTGAATCAATTCCCTATACAGATAGAACTCAAAACAACCGAAGTAATACTTTGTTTTGTGGATGGATAATTAGTGCCTGTTGACTGAGAGATACCTGAGGAACGGTGGGAAACCACAGTTAAGGAGTGTCGAAAAGGACTTGATTAAAAAGATCACTAAAAAGGAGTGACAAGGGAAACAGAGGGCAAGCCTGGACTGAGCACTGTACTCACCACCGAGAAGATCACACGTACCTGCTGTGGGAAGCAACCCCACAGGCAGGGGAGGTGGGGGTATAAGCCATGCCAGACCTCTGTCATTCCTGTTTCTGTCTCTCATTTGTTGTCTTTTCCCTTCTGAGATACCAGCAAGATCGTGTCCCAAATGCTACAGAAAGTATTACACGGAAAGGAACCAAAGTTCCTTTTTGTTACACACACCCATGTCAACAGCCACAGACCCACCCAAACTGAGTACCTGCAGGCAAAATGGGGAAAATATTGGATTACAAGGAACTTAGGAAAAAGTGGTAATAGACGGGGCATTGATGGTCTGAAAGGAGAGAGATGGATTTGTTTTACATTTGATCTTAGAGATATAGTCCAAGATTCGGTAAAAAGGCAATTAGTAAACAAAAAGGTGAAACCAGCACAGCAGTCTAGCTCTGTGTTGACCCCAAATTATATACTGAATTGTATTATAGGACTCCAAGCAGTTATAGAGGAGATACCAAACAAAGCTGCTCAGGCACTGGAATTAATATTGAATCAGCAAAGCCAAACAAAAACTGTAGTGTAGCAGAATAGGTTTGCTTTAGACTATTTATTGGCTAAAGAAGGGGTGTTTGTGGAAAGTTTAATATATCAGATTGTTGAAAATAGATGACAAACGGGAGGTCATCTTAGAAAAAAACAACGCAGATACCAGTCCAAAAATGAGAAAACAATGTTAAAAACTAACTGGTGGGGTAAAGTATTGAGGATGGGATGGTGGAAGAAATGGGGATTCTTCCTTTTATGCATTACAACTGTTTTGGTGTTTCTTCCTTGATTAATCCCATGCTTTATTTGATCACCAACACAGTCCACAGAATGCAAGTGGATAAGAAATATTGCTCAAACCAAATGATTTATAAATAATAAGAGGAGGGATTGTGAAAAATGCATATTTTATGATTGGCTTTTTACAAATATGGCAATGAATATTAGATGTGTAATGTTAGAAAGTTATGCTGTATTGATTCTCTGAAGTAGTGGGTTGAATAGAGTTTTAGGTTATAGCATAATGTTGGAATAGAAACTATGCTATGTAAGATGCTTTTCGATTAGTTCAAGAAAGAGATGAGATAGTCAAGCAACTCTTCACACAGAGATAACAGTGACAGGGCCCATAAAGAGTTACAGCCTCCTCATCGGAAAACACAAACATTCTTCCACCTTCTCTCCATCTTTATGGAGCCACCAGGATTAAGGGGAAGAAGTTGACAAAAACCACAAAGATCTTAATTAGCAAAGAATTTATACATCATGTATGAGATGTATGAATATGCAACAGGCCACTGCTTTTAAGGTTATTCCTTTGTTCATAAGGTATGCTTTTTGTGACATAGTGTCTGTGAGCATCCGGACGCCAGTAATTCTTGCATTTTTCTTGTTTTATAATTGTCCTAACTCTAAATTTTTATTACTTCAATTGTATTACTATTTAAAAAATCATTTTATTGTTATTAAACTTTTAAAATTTTAAAAATCAAGTGATTGGCGTTTTTCAAAATTGGGCTGCAGAGATCCCCCTGCAGGTCCGTGGGGATGCAGAGATCCCCCTGCGTGTCCATGGGGATGCAGAGATCCCCCTGCAGCTCCGTGGGGATGCAGAGATCCCCCTGCAGCTCCGTGGGGATGCAGAGATGCCCCTGCAGGTCCATGGGGATGCAGAGATCCCCCTGCAGCCCCTGGAGGAGCCAGGCTGGAGCTCGGGGATGCCTGAGAGGAGCTGTGACCCCGCGGGCAGAGGGGCCCCGCTGGAGCAGCCTGGCCTGGCAGGACCGAGCCCGTGGCACAGTGACCCACGCTGCAGCACTTGGAGGGGGCTGTGCCCCAGGGGATGGACTCGGCTCGGAGAAGTTCCTGGAGAAGTCTCGGCTGGGAGAGAGCGCAGGGTGCAGCAGGGAACGACTCCTGTCCCTGAGCAGAGGGAGAAGCCGCGGGGGATGAGCTGAGCATGGCCCCATTCCCTGTCTCCTGCCCTGCCGGGGGAGGAGGTGCAGCTGGGAGCAGGGAGCCGTGGGGAAAGCTGCATTTAAGGCTCTGCACTGACTTCTCCTCATCCTGCTCTGAGTCTTTGGAGTTTTCTGCCAGAAATCTCTCCCCTCCCCCGCTCACCCACAGGGCTTTGGGCAGGTTTCCCTTTTTGGGGGAAATCAAAGCGAAGCAGCGATGCACTAATGAGGGGCAGGAGAAGTGAGGCTCCCGGGCTTCCCGCAGAGCCGGAGGCACGGAAGGCGCAGGGCCGGGAAAGCCGTGGCGGGAGGTGCGGAGAAGTTTGTTTGTGTGGGCAGCTCAATCCCGCCTCGGGCCCGGGCCCGTCCCGGGGCTGTTGCTCATCTCCGGCTTTGCCCTCACGCAGCGCGGGGGGCCCTGAGAGCGCGGGGCGAGTCTGGGCCGTGCGCAGAGCCCGCCCCCAGCTCGCTGCCATTGGCCGCTGGTGCCGTCAGTCGCGGTTGCGGCGCGCTGATTGGTGGGAGCGGGGCGCAGCACGGCCCCGGCGGCGGGCTGAGGGCGGCCGTGGGCGGGCAGCGGCGCCATTGGCGCCAGGAGCGTCTGTGCGGGCCCGGGAGCGGCGGCAGCGGCCGGAGCGCGGTGAGGCGGCGTCGGCGGAGCTCGGAGGCGGCCCCGGCGCAGGTGGGAGCCGCGCTGGGTTCTGCGGGGGCTCGGGGCTGGCTGCGGGCGGAGGGGGCGGCAGGGGGCTGCGGCGGGTCGGTGGTGCCGTGTCCGGGCCGTGCTGGCCCCGGGCTGAGGGCGCGGCGGGAGCGGCTGCCCGCGGTCTCCTTCCCGCCGGGGCCTGGGCAGGAGCCGCTGCCGGAGCAGCGCTGGCTCGGCCCGGCTGCTGTGGGTAGGACCGAGGGGGCTGCCCCGCGGCCGGGAGCGGGCGGGGAAATTCCCGTCGCCGGAGGTTTCTGTGGCCGGAGGAGAGCGAGGAGTCCTGTAAAAGTGACTTTATTGCTGAGCAGGGGGAGAGGCCGTGGGGCATTTGCCGTGCGCTCTCTGCCATGGTTGTAGTCCGCAGCCTCCTTTTTATCCTCATTTCCCCGGCCGCATCTCCCTCTGCCTTTGCCCACTGGCTGAGGTCCTTGGAAGGTTCAGACTTCCCGATGCGCCTGCTGCCTGTCCTCGTTAATATGCACCCTCCTTTTGTATAACAGCCGATATTCATGGCTCTGTTAAGTCTTTGTTCTTCTCCTCGAAGTTCAGGAATGTAGCGGGACTTTGAGGAGCTCTCTGGGTCAATTTGTGACATTTATTGGAACTGATGGTTTCTCCCAGTTACTTCCTTAACTACAAGTGCCTGGCCCTATCTCCAGGCAGATTCACTCCTTGACTCTGTTTTGTTCTTCCCGGGTCCTCTTTGGTTTTGGGATTATTCTCGGTGCCCTCATTCCCTGTCCTTTTGTAGCCGTTTGTGGATCAGGAGGCCTGGCTGCCACCTGCATCCCCTGGCTCAGCTGCTGGATGAGCTGCACTGCCAAGGTGTGGAGCATGGTAAAAAGATGAGAGTTGCTGCAGCACAGAAGAGGAGAAGCAGCATTCGTGTAACCCCTGGTGTGCCGGGGAGCCACGAATGTGTGTCCCATTCCCATCCTTTCTATGTGTGGACCAATACATAAAAGCTCTCCTATTTCCTTTCTCATCTTTTTCAGCACTTTCCTTTGTCATCTCTTTGCCAACAGCAGTTTGAATCATTTAGTTTTCCACAAACTCCTCCTTTTTCTGCTCACAGATAATCTGACCCCATCCCCTGGTGAAATGCTCCGTTCCTCATTTCAGTGGATTGGTCGGCAGGAAGGTCAGGAGCTGGAGCTGTCTGGTTGGTTCTTATTCCGAGGACAGCTTGTAATCTAATGATGCCATTGAAATGATAAATGGGTTCTCTCTTTCCTGATATGAATTGGTTTGGGTTCCCAGGGGCTGGTCCATGGTGTTGTAGGATTTGTTCTGGTGGTCCTTCATCTTTTCCCCATTTTTGGGTGCTGCCTGCAGCCGGGGCTGCATCAATTGACCGCTTTTTTCTAATTACATTATCAAATACTTGAATTCCAACTGATCTCCCTGAACTTGTTCTAGCAAAAGCCCCAGTGCTCTGATACACCCTGTACAGCACAGACAGTGACAGCAGATGTTGGAGTGGGCAGAGGGATGATCCCCCCGTTATTTTAGTGAAGTTTTCACAACATTCTCCATTTGCTGTTTCCGTTTGCAGCTTTACCCATTTCTGTTGCAGAGACAGAGATCCTCACCATGGGCTCTGCCTTCAGCTGTGCAGATTCCATCTGTGCAAGCTGGCAGAGCTTGGGGTGAGGGGCAGAGGGAATCAGCCAATTCCTGACCCAGGCAAGAAGAGCCAGGTACATTGTCCCCACTCTGCCCCAGCAGTGTTAATTTGAATTGCTGAAGATCCTCCCCTGGGTGCCTGGAATGGAGCTTCTCTTCCAGAGCAGCCTTCAGCAGCCTCACATGTGGCCCTTCCACAACCTGCTGCTTTTTCTCTTTTTTTTCCTTCAAATCATCTATTTACTGTTTTTGAGTTAAAGGATCACTTTTAAATCTCTTCCAGCTTTACAAAATGTTGCCTAAAGGTGAATGTTGAAAAACCCAGACTAAAATTTTGGTATCTCTAAGAGCCACACACCAACATACACAAAAAAATTCCTAGGCAATTAAGTTTTTTCTCCTTCTCCTCGTTGTAAAAATTCATTTTCTCATCCCTGACCCAAACCTAACCGGCAATATAGAAGTAGGAGTTATAGAAAAAGTACACTAATGCTCTAAACTTTGCACTGAAACTGCAGGAAAAAGCAAAACTCCACCAGTATGTTTAGTGTTGGAGTCAAGGCATTCCTTGATTCTGGCCAGGATCTGCAACAGAAATCCTTCCATCCCCACATAGCCCAGGTGTGCAGCAGAAAAAATCATTCCATGACATGTGGGTTTTACTCGATTTCCTCAAACTTGATGCAGTCTGAAGCAATCTAAATGCATTGGTTTAATGTTCTATTGTTTCAAGTCAAGGGTTTCAAAGACAGGTCTTGCCTGATCAAGCACCAGGTGATCCACACTGGGGAACGGCCCTATGAGTGCTTGGAATGTGGGAAGAGCTTTGGGTGGAGCTCACACCTGAGAACACACCAGCGCATCCACACAGGGGAGAGGCCCTACGAGTGTCCCCAGTGTGGGAAGAGGTTTCAGACCAGCTCTGATCTCCTCGTACATGAGCGGATTCACACAGAGGAGAGGCCCTTCCGCTGCCCCGACTGTGGGAAGGGCTTCAAGCACAACTCCAACCTGACCGTGCACCGGCGCATCCACACTGGGGAGAGGCCCTACGAGTGTGGGGAGTGTGGAAAGAGCTTCTCACAGAGCTCCACCTTGACCCAACACCAACGGAGGTGCCACTAAGGGAAGCTCTGTGAGTGCCCCGAGTGAGGGAAGAAGCTTGGAGTGTGGGAAGAGAGAGAGGGAAGAGCTTGGTGTGCTGCTGCAGCTCCATCCCCCATGGGAGAATCCAGGCTGGATGATCCCCAGTGATGCCTGTTGGGCAGAGCCCTGCGGATCCTTGGTCCTGGTGATCCATGCTGGGTGTGGGGAAGGTGTTGGCTTCTTCTCCTTGTGCTGCTGTGATTTGCAGGGGTTCCCATGGATGGGGGCTGGGAGGTGAGTTGGGGTCCTGGCGCACTGCGGAGGGGCTCATGGTTCGGGGGGGTCCCAGCGCTTTGGGGGGTCGGTGAAGGGGGGAAGCAGTGAATGGGGGTGTCCTGGTAAATTGTGGGGGTACCCTGCTGATAATGAGGGTCCTGGCTGATAATGGGTGGGGACAGGACTGAGCCCCAAGGGACCCCCCCGGTGCTGGGCATCCCCCTGTGATCCCCCAGCGCTTTGGGCCCCTCTGGTCCCTCCCAGTCCCATCACTGTTCCTGGGGGTCTCGTGGCTCTGGGGGGTCAAAGGGGAGGGGATGGAACCTCCGTCATGGATGGGGGCACAAAGGGGAGTCCGGGCCCAGTGCTCGGCGGGGTCGGTGCACAAGGGGGGCCCGGTCCCTGTCCCGGTGCACGGGGGTGGCGGTGCCTGGGGGCTCCCAGTGCCCGGGGGTTTCCCGGGGTTTGAGAGGGGGTCCAGTCCTAGTCCCAATGCTCGGTGAGGGGCGGCAGTGCACGGGGGCTCCCACTGCTCGGTAATTGGGGGGGTGTCAGAATCCAGGACATCCCTCTGGCTGCCCTGGATGGCACGAGACCCTGGCAGGGGGCTCGGAGACCTTGGCATGGTGTCAAGAACACCGATGGCTTTGGTTTTAGCCCCTGGAGAAAATTGCCAACTTTGTCTGAGGAATTACAAGCCACAAGGGTTTGAGTAGCGTGGTAGGTGAATTAACACAAGGTGGAAAAGTAGCATTTTGGAGTTCTAAAATAAGGTGTTCAAGGGAACAAGATGGAGGGATTTGGGCGTGTCCTGACCTTCTTCTTCTTGCCCTCCATGTCTTGCTGAGTTGGTGACACTTTTCTGTTGGTTGAAGGTAGAGACACACTGTCCAACATAAATGATAGATATTGGCACGTTGCTGTAAACACAGTACAGGTAGTTTTTAGTGTAGAAGGCAAACAGCGCCCTGAGGGCAGGGAGACTGCCACAGACCGACCTGCTAGACAGAGCTCAGCAGAGCGGACAAAGTGTATTAGAGATAAGGGAAAATAAACGGCCCTGAGAAGCAAAGCTCCACATCTCGACTCCTTCTCTGGCCCCGCGCGGGCTGGGAGAAAAGGACTTTTCACAATCTCGGGGTCAATAGGTTCATTCATATTCATTCTGCTGATTTCGCATTACACTTACAGCTAGTTACACTTGTACTTGGTTTGTGTTGGAAAGTACAGAAAGAAGTCTTGGGTCACTCTGGGCTGTTTGTTTCAAGGTCTGAGGAGTCTTTCTTATCTCTTATCTCTTTAGCTTGGAAATTTGCATTCTTTCTCCTTAGTTGGGGTAGTTTTGCTAGTGCTGCAGTTATTAGACTAATCAGCATATTCTGCTTATGTTAGCAAGCTCAAAGTGGCACATTTCACCTAAATCCAAATGGATTTCTACCTTGTTAAATTTTCACTCTGTCTCAGTGTTGATGTCCCCAAGTGTCCCCAGCAGGTGACGCGTGGCCAGGTGGGCCCTGGCCTCCCACAGCTGCTCAGCCTCGGCCATTGTGGCCACCAAGGCCACATGGAAATCAGAGGAACCGCTGTTGTCCCCTCCAGGGTGGCCTCGATGTCCCTGAGCCGGCGCTGCAGCTCCCAGAGGAACGCGGTGGCTTCGTCACACGCGGCCACCAAGTCCCCCAGCAGCCCCAGGTACAGCTCCAGCCGCTGTCCCCTCCCGGTGGCCACATCCCTGCAGGCGTCGCGGGGCTCGGTGGCCGCCTTGGCCAGCCGGGCCCAGCTGTCCATGAGCCTGTCCAGCACACGCCTGGCGCTGGCCAGGGCTCTCACACAGGCCCAGGTGGTCCCTGGGGTGTCCCCGAGGTTGGCCAGGGTCCAGCCCAGGGAGGGGACAGGGCGGTGGCCCAGGGAGGGGACACAGTAGTGGCACAGGGTGTCCTGGAGGTGAAAGATCAAGGTCCCCAGAGCCACACGCAGGAACTCTGGGGACATGGCCAGCAGCACCTCCCTGTGCGGCCTGGCCACGGTGGCCATCACTTCTCTCAGGGTGGCCAAGCATTTCCTCTAGCTGCTGAGGGGGGTACAGGGGAGGTGTCAGGGGCCTGGTGACACTTGTGGCCTCCTGCGGTGGGCCCTGTGCCCTCCCGGGGTCCCCTTTGTCCCCTCCCTGGAGGGCTCTGCTGTCCCCTCTGTCCCTTTGTCACCCCCTCGTCCCCCACTCTCCCCCCCTGCCACCCTCAGTCCCTGTTGAGGAAGATGAAATGGGAAAGCCTTATAAATATGATTGCCTGGCAAAGAATTTGGAAAATAGAGAGACTGAGATGAGAAGGAGCTTTGAGATGCCGGACCTTGGTTGCTGAGTAATGAGATAACAGTAGTGTGGCCAGTGGAAGGCAACCCCCCTTTTTGACCTACAGACAGATCCAAGGGTCAGTCAGAATGTTCTGTCTCATCCCTCAAAAATGAATAGTTTATCCCACATCTGTAACCCTCCCCTGAAGTATCATGTATCTGTAATCCCATTGGTCCAAAGTCTTACTCCGCACCCACTCTGAAGCCCCCTTGATAAGGCGTACCCAGGAGACCAGGGGCCCTTCTTCTGCCCTTCTGCCCTCCCCTTCTCTCTTGGAGCCTCTTTTGGAACTCTCTCTCTCTATCTCTCCCTGCCCCCACTCCTTGGGGCGTGCTCCAAGCTGTGGCTGGCAGCTCCCAGCAGGGCCCCACAATAAACCTAAGACCTGACTTCAGAGATCTCTCGTCCCCATCCGTCCCGGCTGTCCAGGAGTCCAACGCTCTCTACACCAGCCCAGGACCCAGGACCCCCTGAAACCTGCCCTGGTCCCTTCCTGGCCTCTCCAGGACCCACCAAAGCTTTTCCTGTCCCTCTCGGGATCCCACAACCCCCTTCCAGTTGAGCCCCACCGCCCCAGGACCCCCAAACCCTCTCCCAGTCCCTTCCCAGCACCACCAGGACTCACCCAAACCCCTCCCAGTCTCTTTCCAGCACAACCAACCTCATCCCAACCTCTGCTTTTCCATCCCCAATCTCCTTCCAGCTCCTCCAGGCTCTCTCTGATCCCTCCCAGTCACACCCAGCACCCCCAAACTTCCTCCCAGTGCCCATCAGGACCCCTGGAACCCCATCTCACCCTCCCCAGTATCCTTCAAAGCTCTTCTCAGCCCTTCCAGACCCCAAAGCCCCTCTCCCAGTTTAAACCAGGCTCTTTCCAACTTCCTCCCAGTTAGTCCCAGCACACCCCAATCCCCCTCCCAGTCCCGCCAGTGCCTCCCCCCCTGTCCCCACTGCTGTGGGGGCCGGGCTGTGCCCCAGTGCCGGCTCAGGGTGCTCCAGGCTGACGTGCTCCACCTGGCAGCTGCAGGTGACCCCGCCCTCGGAGTGGGGGGGTTTCCAGCAGCACCAGGAGCTGGTGGGTCCAGTCCCTGTTTGGGACCATGTTGGTGGCCACCACATGCCCCAAGAGCTCCTGCTGGCCCTGGAACCACCTCAGCTGGATGTGGGCAGGGTAGAAATCCCTAATGGGGCAGAGCAAGTGGCCAGGATTGGGCTGGGAGCTTGAGGGGCCCAGCAATATAGACACAGTGGGATGGGCCCTGGGAGAGTTTGGGAACACACTGGGATCAGCTGAGGGGAACTGGGAGAGATGGGAGAGGGCTGGTGTGGCATTGAGAGGGACTGGGAATGAAATTGGATAGGGTGGGGGGAGACTGGAAGAGAGGGGAGGTCTGTGATTGGACTCAAAAGGATTTTGAATGGACTGGGAGGGTGTTACTGTCGAGGCAGGATGGGAATGAGAAGACTAACTCAGAAGGCTGTGAGAGTAAAGCTCCGGTTTATTCAAAATACCCTGGTCTTTATACAGAGCTCCATGAGGACCAAATCCATTGGTCCTGAAGTGAAAACAGCCACACCATTGGTGCAGAGTGCTTGACGCACAGTGATAGAACTTAACTATAAACAATGTGAGTAACAAGAGAGATAGAGAATTATTTACATTCTTTTCCAAACTCTTTCCCAGTCTTCTGCCTGGCTAGAAACTCTCTGTTTCTCTCTTTTACTGAATCTGAGACCCACAGGAGGGCACTGGGAGAGAGGGTGGAGGTCTGGGAGTGGAGTTAGAGGGACTGAACAGACTCAGAATGGAATGGCTGTGGACTGAGAGAAACTGGGAGAGACTCTGGGGACCCTGGGATGGGCTGTGAGGATGGGAGAGACTGGGATGGACTGGGAGAGCCACTAGAGTCCTTTGGGGTGAGGGGGCAGCAGGCACAAGGAGGGCTGGGGGCTCTGGGGCGATTCCCAGGTCTCGGGGGTCTGGCAGTCGAGGTGACCCTGAGAATGCAAAAGTCCTTGCTTCCCAGCCCGCACAGCCAAAGAAGAAGTCGGAATGCATAGGGTCGGCTTCTCAAGGCCGTTTATTTTCTCTTCTCTATAACATGCTTTCTAAAGGAGCTGCGCTCTGTGTAGCAGGTCAGTCTGCGGCAGACTCCCACCCCCTTGGGCTGGTGTTACCATTTTACACTAAAAACTGCCTGTACGATGTTTACATTAACGTGCCAATATGTATAATTTTTGTTGGACAGTGTGTCTCTACCTTCAACCAATAGAAAGGTGTAACCATCACAGCAAGACCCTCACTGAGCACCGGGACTGGGACCGGACTGCCCCTCAAACCCCAGGAATCTCCCGGGTACTGGGATCCCCTGGGATCCACCGGGCCCCCCCTCGTGCACCGACCGCCCCCGAGCACCAGGCCCAGACCCCCCTTTGTGCCCCCCACCCATCACGGGGTTTCTGCCCCCTACCCTTTGACCCCCCAGAGCCGCGGGACCCCCGGGAACAGCGCCGGGACCGGGGGGGCCTAGGGATGT
Source organism: Taeniopygia guttata (assembly GCF_003957565.2). Classification (NCBI taxonomy): domain Eukaryota; kingdom Metazoa; phylum Chordata; class Aves; order Passeriformes; family Estrildidae; genus Taeniopygia; species Taeniopygia guttata. The sequence continues at coordinate 7,881,989 of NC_044233.2, read as the reverse complement.
GAGAAATGCATTCCTAAAGGATTCCCAAAACCTGGCAGAAAGCTCATACTGCCTTGGACTTGTCCATGCAAACTCTGAGATTTTATTGTGCCAGCGAGCAGCTGCAAGGAATTATCAATAATCAATATCAGTATGAGCACCTGAGCAAAATGCTGGTGGTCAATAGGAACCTGCAAAAGGCAATAGAGAAATGCAAAAGCCAGTAAAGAAATGCAAAAAGCCAACAGAGAAATGCAGAAGCCAGTAGAGAAATGCAAAAAGCCAATAGAGAATTGCAAACGCATTCACAGTGTTAGAAATGAGAAGCTTGACTCAGCCAATATATCAAGCAGCAATTCAATTTATTAATTTATTAATTAATATGGTAATGTATGAGCAAAGACAGCACTGGGTACAGTGGTGGGGGTTTCCCCCCCCAGCTGCACACTGATTGCTGAGCTTGCTGGTATTTATTGATCATATTCATGCATATTCATAAACTTTTCTCAGCAGTTTCTATTTCCAATTTTTGACGTCACAATTCTTTACTTCAGGATTGTAAATCTATGATGGTTATGTTTAGTTCCTGTGAAAATGCATATTTTATGATTGGATTTTCATAAATATTACAATTAATATTTTCTGTGTAATATTAGAAAGTTATGCTGTGTTAATTCTCTTAAGTAGTGTGTTAATATATTTTTAGGTTATAACACAATGTTAAAATCAAAACTATGCTATGTAAGATACTTTTTAACCAGCTTAAGAAAGAGGTGAGATAATCAAGAAATTCTTCACACAGAGAAAATAGTGACAGGGCACATAAAGAGTTACAGCCCCCTTATCAGAAAAGACAAACATTCTTCCACCTTCTCTCCTTCTTTATGGAACCACCAGGATTAAGGGGAAGAAGTTGACAAAAACCAGAAAAGTTCCTAATTTGCAAGGAATTTATGCATCATGTTTAAGATCTATGAATATGCAACAGGCTATTGCTTTTAAGGGTTATTCCTTTGTTCAAGGCATGTTTTTGGCAGCTTAGTGCCCAAAAACATCTGGGTGTCTGTAATTCCATGCTTTTTTATTGTATTGTAATTGTCCTAGTTCTAAATTTTTATTACTCTAATTATATTAATATTTTTAGAACCATTTTATTATTATTAAACTTTTAAAATTTTAAAAACCAAGTGATTGGCGTTTGTCACAGTTCCTTTCCAATTTCTATACTCTATTGGGATCTGTTCCAGGTTTCAATATCCCAGGATGTGTGTCCCAGATGGTGGGGTCCTTCTTCGTGATGTGGGGTCCAGCTTCTATTTCCTAGGACCTTTAATCTGTGACAGTGATGTCCAGCTTCCCTTTTCGAAATCATTAATCAGTGACATTGATGTCCATCTTCTCTTCCAGGAGATTTTCACCGTTTTGTTAGGAGCTTGGGATAGGTTCACTTCCCTCTTTTGTTTGAATCCTTTATATAATCTAAAGCTACAGTTTAAAACCCTTAATACAAAGCAACATTCTAAAGTTATAAATCAAATACTCTTATTACAACACAGCTTATGGCTTATAATTGTTAATTACAAACAAAAGATTGGTTCAAAAGCCTTCTTCCATGCTTTCCTCTGTCATTTATTAGAACACATTTTTATAACTGCCCCATGGCCGTGTTCCACACATTTCACAATTACAATTCCACAGGTTACCTTGATTTACCTGACATGAAACACAACTTTGTATTTCACAATTCTGCCTTTTCCCTTCTCCCCGTCTCTTCCTCTCCTTGTCCTTCCTACCTGCAGCACTGAGCTGCAGACAGAGACCAGGGAGAACAAATCCCTGCCACAGAACCTCATGGAAGAGGCCATTTGGAACGGCTCCACGGCGCAGGAATCCAACAGGGAGGAAAAAAGATCCCACACAAGGAGGGGCTGCAAACCCAGCCCGGGGAGCTGTGAGGAGGGAAAACCCTCCCTGTGCTGGGAAGGGTGTGCGGAATGTGAGAAGAGCTTAAGGCAGAGCTCAGCCTACTCCTGGCACCTGCAAAGATGGCGGTGCTGGATGCAGAGATCCAAGGGGATGCAGAGATCCCCCTGCAGATCCAAGGGGATGCAGAGATTCCCCTGCAGATCCATGGGGATGCAGAGATCTCCCTGCATATCCCTGGAGATGCAGAGATCCCCCTGCAGATCCATGGGTGTAATATATGATTTAAAATAAATTCGTGCTCAGCACTAAAAAAAATATGGTATCTTTTAAAATGGAATCAAGTGACAAGAAAGAGCAATATACACAAGATTAATTCCTGCCTCAGAGGATGGTTATTCTGAAAGATTATTCAATCTAGAAGATAACCATTGAATGATAAGATGAATAGTTGTTGCCAAACAAGATATTCGAGAGGAATACCATCTAACAAGATTTCAGCAATAAAAACTCTGCACAAGGAAAGAACATGCATTAATATGTGGAAAGGGGCAAGATAGACGAGAGGGAACAGGAAGACCACCTGGAATCCTGCTACATCTGAAAACAGTATAAAGAAGACCCTGCAGAATCAATACGTTGTGGACTGCCAGCGTTACAGGGCTGCATAGCCTGAACCCAGTTCACCCAGCAACAATTGCCTGGCTCGGCACTGTTTTACTTACAGCTTTTGCAATTTTTATTTTGACTTGATTTAATAAATTCCTCTAATTAGTAATTGGCTGATTCATTTATAACAATGGGGATGCAGAGATGCCCCTGCAGGTCCATGGGGATGCAGAGATCCCCCTGCAGCCCCTGGAGGAGCCAGGCTGGAGCTCGGGGATGCCTGAGAGGAGCTGTGACCCCGCGGGCAGAGGGGCCCCGCTGGAGCAGCCTGGCCTGGCAGGACCGAGCCCGTGGCACAGTGACCCACGCTGCAGCACTTGGAGGGGGCTGTGCCCCAGGGGATGGACTCGGCTCGGAGAAGTTCCTGGAGAAGTCTCGGCTGGGAGAGAGCGCAGGGTGCAGCAGGGAACGACTCCTGTCCCTGAGCAGAGGGAGAAGCCGCGGGGGATGAGCTGAGCACGGCCCCATTCCCTGTCTCCTGCCCTGCCGGGGGAGGAGGTGCAGCTGGGAGCAGGGAGCCGTGGGGAAAGCTGCATTTAAGGCTCTGCACTGACTTCTCCTCATCCTGCTCTGAGTCTTTGGAGTTTTCTGCCAGAAATCTCTCCCCTCCCCCGCTCCCCCACAGGGCTTTGGGCAGGTTTCCCTTTTTGGGGGAAATCAAAGCGAAGCAGCGATGCACTAATGAGGGGCAGGAGAAGTGAGGCTCCCGGGCTTCCCGCAGAGCCGGAGGCACGGAAGGCGCAGGGCCGGGAAAGCCGTGGCGGGAGGTGCGGAGAAGTTTGTTTGTGTGGGCAGCTCAATCCCGCCTCGGGCCCGGGCCCGTCCCGGGGCTGTTGCTCATCTCCGGCTTTGCCCTCACGCAGCGCGGGGGGCCCTGAGAGCGCGGGGCGAGTCTGGGCCGTGCGCAGAGCCCGCCCCGAGCTCGCTGCCATTGGCCGCTGGTGCCGTCAGTCGCGGTTGCGGCGCGCTGATTGGTGGGAGCGGGACGCAGCACGGCCCCGGCGGCGGGCTGAGGGCGGCCGTGGGCGGGCAGCGGCGCCATTGGCGCCAGGAGGGTCTGTGCGGGCCCGGGAGCGGCGGCAGCGGCCGGAGCGCGGTGAGGCGGCGTCGGCGGAGCTCGGAGGCGGCCCCGGCGCAGGTGGGAGCCGCGCTGGGTTCTGCGGGGGCTCGGGGCTGGCTGCGGGCGGAGGGGGCGGCAGGGGGCTGCGGCGGGTCGGTGGTGCCGTGTCCGGGCCGTGCTGGCCCCGGGCTGAGGGCGCGGCGGGAGCGGCTGCCCGCGGTCTCCTTCCCGCCGGGGCCTGGGCAGGAGCCGCTGCCGGAGCAGCGCTGGCTCGGCCCGGCTGCTGTGGGTAGGACCGAGGGGGCTGCCCCGCGGCCGGGAGCGTGCGGGGAAATTCCCGTCGCCGGAGGTTTCTGTGGCCGGAGGAGAGCGAGGAGTCCTGTAAAAGTGACTTTATTGCCGAGCAGGGGGAGAGGCCGTGGGGCATTTGCCGTGCGCTCTCTGCCATGGTTGTAGTCCGCAGCCTCCTTTTTATCCTCCCCGGCCGCATCTCCCTCTGCCTTTGCCCACTGGCTGAGGTCCTTGGAAGGTTCAGACTTCCCGATGCGCCTGCTGCCTGTCCTCGTTAATATGCACCCTCCTTTTGTATAACAGCCGATATTCATGGCTCTGTTAAGTCTTTGTTCTTCTCCTCGAAGTTCAGGAATGTAGCGGGACTTTGAGGAGCTCTCTGGGTCAATTTGTGACATTTATTGGAACTGATGGTTTCTCCCAGTTACTTCCTTATCTACAAGTGCTTGGCCCTATCTCCGGGCAGATTTACTCCTTGACTCTGTTTTGTTCTTCCCGGGTCCTCTTTGGTTTTGGGATTATTCTCGGTGCCCTCATTCCCTGTCCTTTTGTAGGCGTTTGTGGATCAGGAGGCCTGGCTGCCACCTGCATCCCCTGGCTCAGCTGCTGGATGAGCTGCACTGCCAAGGTGTGGAACATGGTAAAAAGATGAGAGTTGCTGCAGCACAGAAGAGGAGAAGCAGCATTCGTTTAACCCCTGGTGTGCCGGGGAGCCACGAATGTGTGTCCCATTCCCATCCTTTCCATGTGTGGACCAATACATAAACTGCTGTCCTATTTCCTTTCTCATCTTTTTCAGCGCTTTCCTTTGTCAACTCTTTGCCAACATCAGTTTGAGTAATTTATTTTCCCCCAGACTCCTGTTTTTTCTGCTCACAGATAATCTGATCCCATCCCCTGGTGAAATGTCATATTCCTCATTTCAGTGGCTTGGTCCGCAGGAAGGTCAGGAGCTGGAGGTTTCTGGTGGGTTCTTATTTCGAGGACAGCTTGTAATCTAATGCCATTTAATTGATAAATGGGTTCTCTGCCTCCTGATATGAATTTGTGAAAAACACCAATCACTTGGTTTTTAACATTTTAAAAGTTTAATAATAGTAAAAAGGTACAAAATATAATAAAACAATTAGAGTAATAAAAATTTAGAGTTAGGACAATTACAAGACAATAAAAAGCAAAGAATTACTGAGGTCACGATGCTCAGGCACTTAAGCCAAGACGAGCATACCTTGTGAACTAAGGAATCACCCTTAAAACAATACACAATTAGCTTCTTCTAATAAGAAAACCATAACTTTCTTTTCTCTGGAAAATTTAGGTGTTCCTTGAGTGAGTATCTCATTCCTTAAACCCCCCCCCCCCCATGCTTAGTTTCTCTTTTAACTACTAAACCTTCATTTTATCTACAACGCTACATTTACCATACTATTAAAATGTTAATACAGCACAACTAATCAATATAACATAAGACATATAGTAACTGTTATAAATGAAAATTTGTCCAGCTAAATTATTATGAAAAATAAAATATTTATTTTGCAATCGAATTTTATCTAGCCAGCCACAAGAAAAGAACAGAGCCGAGTCTGGGGTCGGCCCTGGGTGTGCAACAAGGAGTCAGCCTCAGCAGAGGTTTTCCTCCATGCCCACACACCTCCATCCTGGCACAAGCGGGTTTTATAGGGAAAATTCCGCCTAAGGCCAAGATTTCGGCAATCAGTCTTTTCTTCTTTTCAGAGTCCATATGTTAATAAGATTTTCTTTTTTGGTGATGAGGGAGAACAAATCAGTGACTGGAGTTTGTTGAATCCTTTGATGAAATTTACAGGAACGCTGTATTCACATGTATCTGCCTCAGGATTTCCATGATATCCATCTCGGGTCGTTCATGCTAACGATCAGCACCTGGGGTTTCTGTATCTCCCCAGACATGGCCCATCTCCTGGGGAGCTGTACCTTCTTACTTGTAAATCAGTTTCCAATCTACACCCGGTCTCACCTGCGCCTGTGAGGGGGGAGGAATCCTAATACAAACATGTATACTCTAACAAATATTCAATATCACATATATCCTATTAGAAATGGCACGAATTATATCTACTACACATAACAGTAACTATCTGCGTAAAGCCATAAAATATGCATTTTTAACAAATTTGTTGAGGTTCCCAGGGGCTGGTCCATGGTGTTGTAGGATTTGTTCTAGTGGCCCTTCATCTTTTCCCCATATTTGGGCGCTCCCTCAAGCTGGGGCTGCATGGATTGACCGCATTTTTCTAATTACATCATCAAATACTTGATTTCCAACTGATTTCCTTGAACTTGTTCTAGCAAGAACCCCAGTGCTCTGATACACCCTGTACAGCATATGTTGGAATCTGTGGTATTGATGATTCTGAGATTGTAGAAAGTCTCTGTCTTTCTGCCCCGTTGCCAAAGAAGAAGCCATAATTCGTCTGTGCTGTTTTCAAGGTTGTTTATTCATGCTTATCTATCACATGTTCTGCTGCCCTGCTGCAGGTCTGTCCTGCAGGGCAGCGTGCGGGGCTCTGCCCCCAGGGGGATGTTACAAACATTATATACCAGAAACTACTTGTGCTGGATTTACAATAATGTGCCAATATCTATCATCTACGTTAAACAGTGTGTCCCCAGCCTAAACCAATAGAAAAATGCCAACACCACAGTGAAACATGGAGGGCATGAAGAAGGAGAAAAAGGACAAAACACACCCAATTTCCTCCATCTTGTCCCCTCTGAACCCCTAATCTAGAAACCTAAAATTTTACTTTTGCACCCGTGTCACACTTAATTATTACTCTTATCAAACACTCAAAGCTTGTAATTCATCCTGTAAGATTGAAAACTCCTCTCCATGGACAGAGATCACAGACAGTGTCTCTGGGGGCTCTGTACAGGGGGGTTCCTGACCCCTGCCAGGGTCCCAGACCTGCCAGGGCAGCCAGAGGGATGCCGTGGATTCCGACAGCATAGACTGTGACAGCAGATGTTGGAGTGGGCAGAGGGATGATCCGCCCCCCCCCCCCTTATTTTAGTGAAGTCTTCACAACATTCTCCATTTGCTGTTTCCCTTTGCAGCTTCACCCACTTCTGTTTCAGAGTCAGAGATCCTCACCATGGGCTCTGCCTTCAGCCCTGCAGATTCCATCTGTGCAAGCAGGCAGAGCTTGGGGTGAGGGGCAGAAGGAATCAGCCAATTCCTGACCCAGGCAAGAAGAGCCAGGTTCATTGTCCCCACTTTTCCCCAGCAGTGTTAATTTGCATTTATAAAGCTCCTCTCTTGGCTGCCTGTTTATGGGTTAAGGGGTCACCTTTAAATCTCTTCTAGTTTTGCAAAGTGCAGCCTAAAGGTGAACGTCGAAAAACCCAGACCAAAATTTTGGTATCTCTAAAAGCCCCGCATAAACATACACAAAAAAATTCCAAGGCAATTAAGTGTTTTCTACTTCTCCTTGGAGCAAAAACTCATTCCCACATCCCTGACTGAAACCTAACCGGCAATATAGAAGTGGGATTATTACAAAAAAATTCTCTAATGTAATAAACTTTGTACTTGAACTTAAGGAAAAAGAAAAACTCCACCAATATGTTTAGTGTTAGATTCAAGTCATTCCTTGATTCTGGCCAGGATGTGCTGCAGAAATCATTCCATCCCCACAAAGCACGGGTGTGCAGCGAAAATCATTCCACGACACGTGGGTTTTACTCGCTTTTTCCCAAACTTAAAACAGTCTGAACCAGTCTAAATCTAGTGGTTTAATGTTTTATTGTTTCAAGTTTTGCAGTTTTTAGTATTTGGTTTCCTATTGGACCCGGATTTCTTTGCTTCTGCTGTTAATGAGGTGCGAAGCTCTGGATTTCCTTCTCAGCCTTTGGCAGACCAGGTGTCTGCGGCTCTGGGGGGGCAGTGTCTGGGGTAGGTGTTGGTCACTGTTAACTGCTGGGGTTGATGTTTTGCTGCTGGTTGTTATCTTTGTGGGTATCTTTTGGGCCATTCCCAGTGTGTTGAGATGTTAAACTCATCTCCATGGAGTGGTGCAACATCCCTTAACAAAACCATTAACATTTCTTTCCCCAGGGCCAAGACAAACCAAGCCAGAGTAGAGAAATCAAAGGTTAACAATGTTAAAGTCTATGAGCTGGTGTATTTTCCATCAATGCCATGGCAGGCAGGGCAGTGTGTGAGTGTAAGTGAGAGCCAGAGTGGAATTGTCCCGTGCTCTTGCCCAGCAGCTGTGGCAGGGCAGGCCCAGAGAGCGCTGAAGCTGCAGCAGTGGCAGCAAGGGCTGTCCCCGGTGGCTGGAGCTGCCAAAGGAGGGTGGCCAGGCCGAGGATTTCAGCAGAGGATGTGTGGGCAGGCCCAGGGCCTTGCCCCGCTGTGGAGCCCTGGCTGCTGCTGCGCTGCCTTCAGTGCAGCTCAGTGGGGGCCTCCCATCCTCCTGCTGCAGGCGGGAAGTGCA
>NC_044233.2:6318069-6368260 GCF_003957565.2 Taeniopygia guttata | reverse complement strand
GCCTGGACGTGCAGATGGAGACCTGCAGGAGGCTCATCAAGGGCTCAGCTGACAGGTAAGGGCTCCTCTGCTGCCCCAGGAGCTCCTTCCTGCTGGAGTTCTGGCTGCTGGGTGTCGGAATCTGTGGGTATTGGTGATTCTGAGATTGTAGAAAGTCTCTGTCTGTCAGCCCCGCTGCCAAAGCAGAAGCCATAATTGGTCTGTGCTGGTTTCAAGGGTGTTTATTCTGTTTATCTCTAACATGTTCTGCTGCCCTGCCGCAGCTCTGTCCTGCAGGGCAGCGTGTGGGGCTCTGCCCTCAGTGGGATGGTACAAACATTAAATACCACAAACTACCTGTGCTGGATTTACAATAACGTGCCAATATCTGTCACCTACGTTGGACAGTGTGTCCCCAGCCTGAACCAACAGAAAAATGCCAACACCACAGTGAAACATGGAGGGCATGAAGAAGGAGAAAAAGGACAAGGCACACCCAATTTCCTCCATCTTGTCCCCTTTGGACCCCTCATCTAGAATCCTAAAATTTTACTTTTGCACCCATGCCACACTTAATTATTACTCATATCAAACACTCAGAGCTTGTAATTCATCTTGTAAGATTGAAAACTCTTTTCCATGGACAGAGATCACAGCCAGTGTCTCTGGGGGCTCTGTCCAGGGAGGTTCTGACCCCTGCCAGGGTCCCAGACCTGCCAGGGCAGCCAGAGGGAAGATCTGGATTCCCACAGCTGGGAATTTCAGCCTTTCTGTGCTGACAGGCTCTGACCCCCAGGAGAGCACAGCAATGACCCGAGGCCCTGGAGAAGGCTTCCAAAATAATTGGGATTATGGGTGTGTGGTTGGTTAGAAGTGTGTAATATCACAGGGTGGAAAACTTAAGAGTTTGGGGTTTTAGAATATAGTAATATATATGGAGCAAGATGGAGGTTTTAGGGTGGAGGCTTGTCCTTCTTCTTCACCTTCTTCTTCACCTTCTTCTCCACCTTCTTCTTCACCTTCTTCTTCACCTTCTTCTCCACCTTCATCTTCACCTTCTTCACCTTCTTCTTCATGGGTTTGGGTGGTATTTTGTAACTGGACAGAAAAGCCTGCATTGCAGACTTGGAGGGATTAGTTATTGGGTTAAAAGTGAAAATAATTTAGGTGTCATTTCTCAATTGGATAGTTTAGCCTTAAAAGGCCTTGTAGAGAAAGGTAATTGGCCATTTTGTGCCTTGTTGGTGAAGGACTGCAGAACTCACTGCTGTGGACTGCAACATGGATAAGAAATAATAAACTCCTGAGTCTGAGCATGAACTACATCTCGAGTGCCTTCAATCCTGACCTTGACAGAGGCAGAGAAAGAAGCTGAAAACCAGCACATCCCCTCCTGGAGAGGGCACCTAGGAGAGAGGCTAGGCAGAGTTAAAGGAATAAAGTAGGGATTTATTGATTTATTGGGCAGTGCAAGAGCCTGGCTGTGACTACAGCCAAAATGGACCAGGGGTCACGAGTTTTCACACTTTTACAAGTTTAGCCATTTGCACATTGTGGGTTAATTGTCCTCTTACAGTTTCAGGTAATGAAGTCACATTCTCCCAGTTTGCTTTTGTTCACACTTTCTGGGGCCTGAAGCTGCAATAAGTTCCTCTTGGTTCTGGGGCTGGAAAACGATTGTTTTTTCTGACTAAACTGTGAAGAGAACTTGCTAACACTCTGTGTGAAGTTCAGAGTTACACACTAATGCCACACAGAATCTGAGAAATACAAAAGAAAACTTAAGGCATCAGTTCCTGCCAGCTTGGGCTAAAGGCAGCACTGTCACTTGATGGCCTTGTCCTTAGGAGCACCTTGTGACCCAGATCAGCCCTGAGAGGGGGCCTGCAGCAGAGTGTGGGCTCCTGTTCCTTGGCACAGCCCCAAGGCTTCAGCACCTGCTCCTAAACACAGGGAGCTCCAGCTCAGCTGGACTTGCAGTCTTCAGCATCTCAGATTTGGAGCTCTTAAAACCCCAAATTAAATCTCAACTCTGGACTTACATGAAAAACTTGTTTTTTTAATCTTCTCATGTGTTAAGAACCTTACACTGTGAGGGATTTCTCTTATCTCTTGCTCAACCCCGGTAGAACAAGATGATAAACTTTCAATTTTCAGGGCTTTGGGTATTAGGGATGCTGAGAGTAAACCTGAGCCATCCCCATCAGTAAACCTGGGCCAGCCTCTGTGTTTGTGTAGGGGATGGGTGGGTGGGCTGATATTTACTGTAAACCCAACGTTTAATTTTATTAAAGGGTTTTCTGAATAGCTTGGGAATGCCAGTGTTAAATGTTAATAAAGGGGTTTTTAAATAGTATTGGAAGGAAAAGTGACTCTTTTCTTGTAAGACTTTTTTTCTTCCCTCTATGATGGATATGTAACTTTTGGGCTGCACCTTTCCCTGCAGGAATTCTCCATCCCCCAGCTCGGTAGCCAGCAGTGACTCAGGAAACACAGACGAAATTCAGGATGACTTGGACAGAGAGACGGACGTGGAGCCCATGGTCAGCTGATAGCAAGTGGGAGCATCCCAGTCAAGGGCAAGATGGAGAGAGAAGATTCCAAACCAATTGCTGGGGGAAAGGTGAAAGACTCGAGAGCCCCCTCAGAGGGACTCTGAGGACTCATTCCTACACACATCCCCTCCCAGCCAAGGATTGGTGCTGTACATTTCTATTGTTCTACAAACCATGAATGCAGAGTCCTGTAGGAAACACCGTGTTTTAATTGTGCCTTTGCCCCAAGCTGAGCCACTTTGAGCTCCAGTGGAATATTAATAGCAGGTGTTTTTATAAAATATATTGTTAAAAAAAAAAAAACAAACAACCAAAGCTGGTGGCAGCAGAGGATGGTGCTGCAGAGGCTCTGGGTACTTCAATAAGCTGCTGGTTTTATTGAGCTGCTGCACTGATTGGCAAAAGCAACATTGGCAAAAAGAGCAGCAAAACCAAGACAATTGTGGTGCAATTACCAATGGCTGGCACAAGAAAAAAAGAAAAATAATTGCCTCCAAATTGAGCTGCAAATGTTTAAAATTAACAGCGGGTTTGGAGACAGCTCCTAGGGTGAAGCAGTTCTACAAAATTCATTGGGTTTTCTTCATCCCACCTTTTGGGGTGAGGGAGCCTTTGGGATGTGTCCAAGGTTTCTTCTGGACTCCAGGAGCTGGAGGAGCAGGACTCAGCTCGGTGGCAAAGCTGGGGGGCACAGGAGGGGTCACTGGGGGGGGACTATCACTGAGTAACTTCTATGCAAAAACAAAAAAAAAAAAGCTCGCCTTATTTATATGGAATGTTTGGTCCTTGTTGGGCTACAGTTATCCCTTGGGAAAAGGAAAGCTAAACCCACATTTGCACACTTAGATGTCTGTAGAGCTTCTTTTGAGGTGGAATGTTGTATCACAATGCCTTTGTTTCCAGTGGTTGGATTAGGAGGGGGGTCAGCCCTGGTTTGTGTCGTTTTTCAGGGTTTTTTTTTAGTGTTTGCAGAATTTCCTTTGCTGACAGAGATAACTCCATTTATGCTGCTTCCATGATGTGTAGAGTGGGGTAGGTGAAGCATCAGGATAAACTGACCTAGGTGTGGGCTGGAGACAGGACTTTGGGAGAGGTCCAGAGCACTGTTCTTGGGGAAGGCTGAGCACTGGGAAATGCTGTAATCCTTTTTAGGGCGTAGTAAACTGAATCCCAAAGTGCTGCTGCCCTAGAACTGGGGAGGAACAGCCACGTGCTTTCTCTGTGAGAAAGTGGCAAGACCTTGGCTTTGCCCATCTTTCTGCATTTTTACCCAGGAGAAGCAGCATCAAAGTTGGATCACGCGGTGGTGGCTGAGGAAACCCCAGCCCCACTGAGCTCTCCACAGTTAGAGTGGGAATTGTAGCCCCTCAGCCAGGTAAAAACAGGGTATAAACCTCAGCCAATAACTTCTTGTTTGTTTTTAAACCAAGACTGAGAACGTAGTTGATACTGCCCAAAGCCAGCTGTGGGGTTTAGCAGTGGTTGGAACTCAGAATAAATACCAAATGTGTTTGTTTTGCCTGCCAGGAAGATTGGGAACTGCTGTGCAGGAGCAGTGCTAGGGCTGGACAGGGAAAATCCCGATTTCTGCACCCTCTCAGTGGTAGGGAAAGGCAGAGTGGCCAATCCTGGGAGCTTCCTGAATGGTGTTCCCAAGCCTCTGGATCTCTGGAGTTGCAGGAGAAGCAAGCAGCCAGGGCAGATCCGTGCTGCTCCATTCCATAGGGAGCACAGGTCTCTTGGAAAAGGGCTCATTCCTGGTGGGACTCCTCAGTCGGGGGGTCCTGGTGGAGCTGTGGGCACGGGAATGTTTCCCCTCCTGTGCTGCTGCCTGGCTGTCAGCTCCATCTCCTGCCTGGACACGGCCAGCGAGCTCCCTGCCTTTTCCAGGATCCATCAGCATCCACAGTGTGCAGGGCACGAGCTGTAGCTGATGGCTTCTGTCCCAGCCCGTGGGTCCAGGGGTATTCCTGTGGTGTCCTTACTGGTGGCAATGCTCAACCTTGGATCCTGGGGTGAGGGGCTTCCCAAAGCCTGATCTGTCCTGTAAATGTAGATAACTTTTCTCTGGAAGAGAAACCTCATTCCAAAGTGCTCATTCCTGTTATTTCTTAGGTGGCCAAAGTGGTAAATGTGATGTTCGCTAGGGCTGCAAGCTGGGTGTGTGTGTGGGGGGTGGGATTTGGGGTATTTTTCGGGCTGGGACTGCACGTTTAAAATCTACAATTTGAAAGGGTTTGAAGGGTTTTGAACTTCAGCTGCTCCCGAGGAGCCTCTCCTGAGGCTGAGGGAGCGTCTGCTATGTCTGGATGTCTGTGATGCTTCAGTGGCCGGGGCAGGCATTGCTCAGCACAGTGAATCAGCTCCTGGAGCCTGTCCCTGGCTCCCTTCCTGGCTCCATTCCTGCCGGGATCGCTCCTGGAGCTGCCCCTGGCTCCTCTGCCCAGGATCGCTCCTGGAGCTGCCCCTGGCTCCCTTCCTGGCTCCATTCCTGCTGGGATCGCTCCTGGAGCCTGTCCCTGGATCACTCCTGGAGCTGTCCCTGGCTCCTCTGCCCAGGATTGCTCCCGGAGCTGCCCCTGGCTTCTCTCACCGGGATCGCTCCCAGAGCTGTCCCTGGCTCCCTTCCTGCTGGGATCGCTCCTGGAGCCTGTCCCTGGATCACTCCTGGAGCTGTCCCTGGCTCCTCTGCCCAGGATTGCTCCCGGAGCTGCCCCTGGCTTCTCTCACCGGGATCGCTCCCGGAGCTGTCCCTGGCTCCCCTCACCCTGAAATGCTCCCGGAGCTGTCCCTGGCTCCTTCCCCCGGGATCGCTCCTGGAGCTGCCCCTGGCTCCTTCCCCCGGGATCACTCCCGGAGCTGCCCCTGGCTCCTTTCCTGCCGGGATCGCTCCTGGAGCTGCCCCTGGCTCCCCTCACCGGGATCGCTCCCGGAGCTGCCCCTGGCTCCTCTCACTGGGATCACTCCTGGAGCCTGTCCCTGGCTCCTTCCCCCTGGATCGCTCCCGGAGCTGCCCCTGGCTCCCTTCACTGGGATCGCTCCTGGAGCTGCCCCTGGCTCCCTTCCTGGCTCCATTCCTGCCGGGATCGCTCCCGGAGCTGCCCCTGGCTCCTCTCACTGGGATCACTCCCGGAGCTGCCCCTGGCTCCCCTCACCGGGATCGCTCCCGGAGCTGCCCCTGGCTCCATTCCTGCCGGGATCACTCCCGGAGCTGCCCCTGGCTCCCCTCACCGGGATCACTCCCGGAGCTGCCCCTGGCTCCCCTCACCGGGATCACTCCCGGAGCTGCCCCTGGCTCCCCTCACCGGGATCGCTCCCAGAGCTGTCCCTGGCTCCTTCCCCCGGGATCACTCCCGGAGCTGTCCCTGGTTCCCCTCACCCTGAAATGCTCCTGGCACCACAGCTGCTGTCGGGGTCGTGCTGCCCTTCCACTCTGGGTTTGTTATTTTTCATTAAAACTGAGGTAGCAAAGAGGCTGAGTGTTCCCAAACAGTGTTGTGCTGAGGGCAGGGAATTCCCACAGCAGGAATTGGGGTGTAGGGTGGGCAGGAGCACCCACAGTGGGTGCTGAGGGAATTCCCACAGCAGGAATTGGGGTGTGGGGTGGGCAGGAGCACCCACAGTGGGTGCTCAGGGAATTCCCACAGCAGGAATTGAGGTGTAGGGTGGGCAGGAGCACCCACAGTGGGTGCTGAGGGCAGGGAATTCCCACAGCTGGAATTGGGGTGTGGGGTGGGCAGGAGCACCCACAGTGGGGTGGGTGAGAGGGGTGTGGGGTGTAGTAGAGGGTGTAGAACTCATGTGCATGGTGGTGATGTGTAGGACAGTAGAGGTTCCCATGGGTGTCGGTGTCTTTCTTGTAACCACATGTAATCCATTTTTAAAGAAGAAAAGGTGTTTTCGTACTCGGGGTCGGGGTTTATTTTCATTTAGGCTGGACCAGCCTTTTGGGGCAGCTGGGGTTGGTCCTTGGGGGTTTCCCTGGGAGGTCGTTGGTTCCAAGTCCGGCCGTGCTGCTGCTCCTGCTCCGTGTGTGTGGCACCGCTCCAGAAACCAGATCAAAGCTTGCCAGAGAAAAAAAAAAAAAAGAAAAAAAGGAATTTAATTGTAAAAATGCTGGAAATGATCTTGATGACCTCTTTCTTTTTTTCTTTGTAAAGCTGTAAATACTTTATTTTTGTTTTCTATTCTTAATGCGGTGTCATATTGACACTTTTTTAGATTTACAGTCAGAAAATCCTCCTCATTGTTTCTCATTTTTTAAAAGGGGATTTCAAGGAAGCAAATTTTTTTGCTCGCTAGCAGTGTAATAATAGATCAAATTCCTAAACTGGGTTTGTACAAAAATGTTTTCAGTAAACAAATGGCAGTTTGTGGATGCATGTTGTTCAAAAATGTCCAAAGAATAACGTGGTACAAATGTTTTAAAGAATAATGTGGTACAAACATTTTTTTCAAAGACTTAGTGATTATCATCTTAGTTCACACAAGGAAAAAAAGCAAAATTATTTAAAAAAAATGTTTGGGGGGGAATGTAATGAAACTCATCTAAGCTAAATGTGTAATCTATTTATAAAAACACAGTATATATTCTATTTTTATCAGAGGTTTTTAAAGTGCAAACAGATTTCTGTTGGCAGATGCAATTGTTCCCTTGTAAAGTCTCTTCTGCTCTGTGGGACCCCCAAATTCTCTGATGGTTCCAAGAGTCAATGTGGAAATCACCAGGACAGGTTTGGCTGTGGAGCACTCACAGGGGAGGCTGCAGCTTCAGCATCTCTTCTGCCTCTGCAGAATTGTTGCTGTGATTTTATTCCCTTCCCTGTGCTTTTATTCCCTTTCCCCGACTGGGAGGATACTCCTGGAAAGGGTCAGGACCTCCTGGAGCACGGCAGGACAGGGGTTAAACTCTGCCTCAGCCTGGAGAATATAAAAATTAAATATAAATAATATTCCTACCTGTAGAAATTTGGATTAACTCAACAAAACCAAACAACAGATGGGAATCCTGCCTGAATATGCATCCAGAGCTGCTTCTGAAGGGAAATAATATTAATTTTCTTTTCCGTGCTCATTGCTGCCAGCAGAACCACGAGCAGGGTGCTCCCGGAGCCGCTCCGTGTTTCCCTTGGCTCTGGGAATCCGGGATGTTTGTGTTGGAAGAGCTGCAGAGCTGTGAGGTTTCATGTTTGAGTGCTTCATTTTAGAGCTGAGTGTTTAAGGAGCGATTTATCCCGGCTAAATTAAGACATCCCAGCACTTCCAGGAGGCAGGAACACCCCAGTGAGGATTTTCCACCTTTGGCTGGAGGACTTTTGGGGTTTTTCTCCTTTTAAATGCTGGGTTTTAAGCTTTTTTAGCGGGATGTAATGTGTGTCTGTTTGAGTTTTAGCTAAGAAACAAAATTACCAGCGAGGCAAGAGGTTATTCCTGGTGGGAATAACAGCAGAGGTGAGCTGGGAGCTGCTCCCTGCCTGCCAAATTCTCCGTGGGAATGGGATGCCAGCCCTTCTCCCTGGCCCAGGCTTTGGCACAGCAGTGGGGAAGCACTTGAGCTTTCCCTTTCTGTCTGTTTTTGTGCAGCTTCGCTGTCCTCAGACCCTTCTGCGTTTGCAGGAGCCTTTCAGAGCTTCTCTTTTGAAGGAGCAACAAATTGTGTTTCGATGTGGGTGTTTGATTGCAGAATCACCATCCCCCTAATCTGAGGCACTCCAACAGTGAAGCACTGGGGAGGGGGTGCTTGGCGGTCTGGCCAGCTCCTTTTTTGGGAAATAATGATGTTAAAGCTTAAAACAACCCCCGGGGTGGCTTCACACCGCTGTCATCTCTGAGGCAGAGCAGCCCAGACCACGGTGCCACAAACCCGCTGGAGCTGCCCAGACTGCCACCCCCGAACCCCCAAATTTCTGTTTTATTGGAGAGGCTTTGAGGGCAGTCCAACCTCAGTCACTAAAACACACTCCTTCCTGTGACCTGGTTTCACCAAAAAACTCACAACCCAGTCCCTGAAACACCTTCCTGTGGTTAAAGTACATGTAGCGACCTTCAGCCAAAAAAGATTATTTATTATTTATCATGTTCGAGTGCGGGGTATTGATGCCTCTTCCCTCCTGCTGTGTCACTTCTTGTCGATTCCTCTTTAGGTCACTTAAGAGTTTCTTTTATCCCCACGACAACGAACTGCTGATGGTGTGAGAATGCCCCTGGTTACCGTCCCCGTGTAAATATTGTGCTTTATATTCTGTATATTAGCTAATTTTAATGGAAAAGACTGGACTGATGATGCTGTTGGATGATCCCAGGAGGGGAAAGGCCAGAGGATGACCCAGCTCCCGGCCTCTGGGGCTGGAATTCTGTGCTGGGAACCCGCAGCAGCTGGAATGGGACACCACCAGTGGATTTGGGACCACGAAACGCTTCGAGAATCCAATCCACGTCCGGAGGAGCCCTGAGAACTCCCTCAGCCAGAGCCAGAACCACCAGAACCACGCGGCCTCCTCCGAGCTCGGCGGATTTGCTCTGTTTTCCTTTTTTTAGTGCCAAAACCGACCCCACCAACCCCTTGCAGGTCTGCTGGTGGCTCTCTGTGTGCTGCTGTAGTGTCCAGCTGTGTCCAGCTGTGTCCAGGTGTGTCCAGCGGTGTCCAGCCAGTGCCCAGCTGTGCCCAACCAGTGTCCAGCTGTGTCCAGCTGTGTCCAGCTGTGCCCAGCCCACCCCACCCCTCCGTCCTGCCGGACCCCAGGGGCAGCAGCTGCCCATGAAACAGGTCCCAGTCGGTCTCCGGTGACGATGAAAACCACAAAAAACTATAAAATAAATACCAAACTCCTGGTTGAACGGCTCTGCGTGGTAATTCTTGGGGCGGAAAACGCCTCTAAAGCAAAAGGATTTGGCTCTAAGGAGGGAGGGACCATCCTCGTTCCCCAAAATCCGCCCAGCCCAGGTGATTTGGGGTCATAAAATAGCCCAAACTACCCTCAAAATCAGGGTCCTTCAGCTGCTGCTGTTGAAACATGACTCTCCTTGGAAATTAAAATACCCCCTGCACACTTCAGCCTTCTCCTGGCCCTGTGCCCCAGCCAGGCCCCACCTTTGGGTTAAAATCACCCCTTTTTTGCTAAAGTCTCAGTTCCTAAGGAGATCCTCGGTTGATTTCTCTTTCTCCCCGCCGAAATCCTCTCCGGCGGCTCGGCCCCGCTGAGCTCCGGGCACAGCCCCAGCCGCCGCCTCTCCTCGGGCCGTTTTTGTTGTTGTTTTCCCCGAATTTCCCTTTTTTAAAGGATTTTTGGCTCCTTCCCGCGCCCCGCCCATTCCCGCGTGCCGCGCGCGCCACCGCCCCTCTCCGGCCGCAACCATCACCGCGCGGGGGGGGGACGCGCCGCTGGGGACACCCCACAGGCACCCCACGGGCGGGGGGGGCGGGACACGACCCACACCCTCACACACAGTGGGAGGAGAGCGAGGGGCCGCTCCTCCAGCCCGCCGCTCCCGGAGCTTCATTAATTTATTAATTAATCGAGGCTTGTGTCTCCTCCCCCTGCGCGGTGGGTGGGGGCGGCCGCGGGCCGGGAGTGCGGCGGGGCCGGGATGTGGCGGCGGCTGCGGGCGCTGAGGGGCTGCGGGTGAGTGCGGGGCCCGGCCCTTATTCCTTCCTTTTTCTTCCCTTTTCCCTTCCCTTTTCTTCCCTTATTCCATTCCCTTCTCTCCTTCCCTTCCCTCCTTCCCTTCCCTCCTTCCCTTTTCTTCCCTTATTCCCTTCCCTTCTCTTCCCTTACTCCCTTCCCCGGGAGCCATCCCGCTGCCAGCCCTCAGTCCCCCTCGTTCTCCTTCCTCCTTTTTCTACCCTTGTTTCCCTACTTTTCCCCTTTGTTTTACCCTTTCCCCTCACTTTTTACCCGTTTTCCACAGTTTACCCCTTGTTTTCACTTTCACCCTTGTTTTTACCTCTTTTACACTGCTTTCTCCTGGTTTTTCTCCTTTACCCCCTTGCTTCCCCTCCTTTCTCCCTTGTCTTCTCATTTTCTTCTTGTTTTTTCTTTTTTCTCCCCTTTTCCCTCCCGTTTCCCCCCTTTTCCCCCTCGTTTTTCCCCCCTTTTCCCCTCGTTTTCCCCCCTTTTCCCCTCGTTTTCCCCCCTTTTCCCCTTCGTTTTCCCCCCTTTTCCCCTTCGTTTTTCCCCCTTTTCCCCCTCGTTTTTCCCCCTTTTTCCCCTCGTTTTCCCCCCTTTTCCCCTTCGTTTTTCCCCCTTTTCCCCTTCGTTTTCCCCCCTTTTCCCCTCGTTTTTCCCCCCTTCCCCCTCGTTTTCCTCCCCTTTTCCCCCTCGTTTTCCCCCACTTTCCCCCTCGTTCTCCCCCACTTTCCCCCTCACTTTCTCCCCTTTTCCCCCTCACTGTCCCCCCTTTTCCCCTTCCTTTTCCCCCCTTTTCCCCTTCCTTTTCCCCCCTTTTCCCCACCTTTCCCCCTCGCTTTTCCTCCCCTTTCCCCCTCGCTTTTCCTCCCCTTTCCCCCGCGTTTTTTCCCCCTTTTCCCCTTCCTTTTCCCCCTTTTCCCCCTTCCTTTTCCCCCTTTTCCCCCTTCCTTTTCCCCCTTTTCCCCCTTCCTTTTCCCCCTTTTCCCCTTCCTTTCCCCCTCGCTTTTCCCCACCTTTCCCCCTCGCTTTTCCTCCCCTTTCTCTCTCGCTTTCCCCCCCCTTTCCCCCCTCGCTTTTCCCCCCTTTCCCCCCTCCTTTTCCCCCCCATTTTCCCCTCCTTTTTTCCCCCATTTCCCCTTTTTCGGGCACTATCTCTGCGCTGGACGCTGTGACCCGCAGGTGGGGCTGGCTCTGCCAAGGTCCGGCCGGCCCCGTCAGCTCAGGGTGCCCGTGCGGCTTTTGCCCCCTGGGCTGTGCCAGCAGCCGGGGGAGCGCTGGCATTTGCATCACCCTGTGCCTCCTTCCTTAGAAACGCCTTTTCCAGCGTCTTTTCCTGAGCGGGACAGGGCTGGGGGCAGCTCCAGGCTCTGGCAGCCGCACCCAGCGGGAGAGATGGAGCAGGGGCTGGTTTGGGTGGGCAGCCTGGCACTGAGGTGTCCCCCTGGATCAAGGTGTCCTCTGGGATCAAGTGTACCCGGGGACCGAGGTGTCCCCTGGGATCAGAGTGTCACCTGGGACTGAGGTGTCCCCCTGTATCAAGGTGTCCTCTGGGATCAGGTGTACCCGGGGACTGAGGTGTCCCCTGGGATCAGGGTGTCCCCTGGGACCGAGGTGTCCCCTGGGATCAAGGTGTCCCCTGGGACCGAGGTGTCCCCTGGGATCAAGGTGTCCCCCAGCACTGAGGTGTACTCAGGGACCAAGGTGTTCCCCTGGCACCGACATGTCCCCCAGATTGAGGTGTCCCTAGGGCCAAGGTGTCCCCAGGACTGAGATGTCCCCCAGATCAAGGTGTCCCCAGGCACTGAGGTGTACTCAGGGACCAAGGTGTCCCCCTGGCACCGACATGTCCCCCAGATTGAGGTGTCCCCCAGATTGAGGTGTCCCCAGGCACTGAGGTGTCCCCCAAGACAGAGGTGTCCCCTGTGATCAAAGTGTCCTCTGGGATCAAGGTGTCCCCCAGCACTGAGGTGTACTCAGGGACCAAGGTGTCCCCCAGATTGAGGTGTCCCCTGGGGCCGAGGTGTCCCCAGGACCGAGATGTCCCCCAGATCAAGGTGTCCCCAGGCACTGAGTTGTCCCTGGGATCAGAATCGAGGTGTCCCCAGGCACCGAGGTGTCCTCCAGGACCGAGGTGTCCCCTGGGATCAAGGTGTCCCCCAGCACTGAGGTGTACTCAGGGACCAAGGTGTCCCCCTGACACCGATGTGTCCCCCAGATTGAGGTGTCCCCAGGCACTGAGGTGTCCCTTGGGGCCGAGGTGTCCCCTGGGATCAAGGTGCACCCAGGACTGAGATGTCTCCCGGATCAAGGTGTCCCCAGGCACTGAGTTGTCCCTGGGATCAGGACCGAGGTGTCCCCCAGACCGAGGTGTCCCCAGGCCCTGAGGTGTCCCCCAGACCGAGGTGTCCCCGCGATGCTGGGGAAGGAGGCAGCGTTGGAATTGCAGCGGTTCCTGTGCTGCCCTGTCGCAGGCGGAGATGGCAGCACCGCTCGGCCATCCAGGTGACCAACGAGCCCATCCTGGAGTTCAAACCAGGGAGCCCCGAGCGAGCGGCGCTCCAGAAGGTACCAGTGCCGGGATTTGGGGATTTCTGGGGCTGGGAGGGCCCCGGGCTGTGCTGCAGAGCAGCCCCAGTCTCTCCCTGGTGTGACAAGCCCATGGTGCCCAGCTCCTTCCCGGTGGGCACAGCTGTGCCTCCTGCGGGCAGCCCATGCCCGGAGCCTGTTCCCCGCTCCCTGTGCCCGTGGGAAGGGGGATGGAGGGCAGCTGGACGGGCTGGGAGCTGCTCCCACCGCCTTCTCTGTCGGAATCTGTGGGTATTGATGATTCCCAGATTGTAGAAAGTCTCTGTCTGTCAGCCCCGCTGCCAAAGCAGAAGCCATAATTGGTCTGTGCTGTTTCAAGGTTGTTTATTCTGTTTATCTCTAACATGTTCTGCTGCCCTGCCGCAGCTCTGTCCTGCAGGGCAGCGTGTGGGGCTCTGCCCTCAGTGGGATGGTACAAACATTAAATACCACAAACTACCTGTGCTGGATTTACAATAACGTGCCAATATCTGTCACCTACGTTGGACAGTGTGTCCCCAGCCTAAACCAACAGAAAAATGCCAACACCACAGTGAAACATGGAGGGCATGAAGAGGGAGGAAAAGGACAAGGCACACCCAATTCCTCCATCTTGTCCCCTTTGGACCCCTAATCTAGAAACCTAAAATTTTACTTTTACACCCATGTCACACTTAATTATTACTCTTACCAAACACTCAGAGCTTGTAATTCATCTTGTAAGATTGAAAACTCCTCTCCATGGACAGAGATCACAGCCAGTGTCTCTGGGGGCTCTGTCCAGGGGGGTTCCTGACCCCTGCCAGGGTTCCAGACCTGCCAGGGCAGCCAGAGGGAAGCCCTGGATTCCCACAGTTCTCCTCTCTGCCAGGCCCTCGCTGAGCTGAAGGGCAAGACCGAGGCCATCCCGTGTGTCATCGGGGGGGAGGAGGTGTGGACCCCCACGGTGAGGTACCAGCTGTCGGTGAGTCCGGGCTTCTCATTGAATGGGGGAGAACAGAGCAGGGGGGTCCCTGCAGGAGGATCCTGGGCCTGGTTCCTACAGAGCCTCTTCTTCTCTTCCCAGCCCTTTAACCATGCACACAAGGTGGCCAAGTTCTGCTATGCCAGCAAGGTGAGTGCACCTGTCTGTCCCCCCTCTTCCTGGCTGGTTTTTGGGGAAGCAGCAGCACTTGGTCTTGGTTTAGCAAGTGAAATGCATTTTGTGAGCAGGGAGGCTCCAGGAGCCTTTCCAAGCCCCGGGGATCCTGGAGCAAACCCACCAGGAGCTGCAGATCTGGGGTTGTGCAGGCACCAGTGGTCTGTGCCTGGGCTGGGTGACCCCTCGCTTTTCCCTGTGACCTGGTGGTGGGGAGGAACCTGGAGAGGCTCCTCCTTGCTGCCTTTTCCTTTTTGCCTCCACAGGAGCTCATTAACAAAGCCATTAACGCTGCCTTGGCAGCGAGGAAGGAGTGGGAGCTGAAGCCTGTGCAGGACCGGGCCCAGATCTTCCTGAGGGCGGCCGACATGCTGAGCGGCCCGCGGCGAGCAGAGGTGCTGGCCAAGACCATGGTGGGGCAGGTAGGGGCTTGTCCTGCTGTGAACAGGCTCTGTCTGCTGAGGAAGGCAGGAGCTCCCCTGAAATGGGAAATGCAAACCCCCTCTCCCTCTGAATTGGTATCATTTTGAAGTTAAGGAGCTCTCAGGCAAAGATATGGGAATAGGAATAACAGTTCTGTACTAGGAAAACTAAAAAAGCAAATGTAATAGTACAAAAACAAACAAAGAAACTACTGACACAGTCAGAGCAGGCCCTGGCAGGCTGTGGGTCAGGGAGGTGACAGCAGCCCCATGCCAGGGTGGCTCAGCCCTCCTGCAGTGCCAGCTGTGCTTCTGCTGGAGCAGGATCCTGCACAAGGGGGGAGTTTTCCTCTGGAGCTCCAGGGCTGGGGGAGATGGGCCTGGGCTGCTCTGGGAATGCAGTGGGGAAGAGCTGCTGTGGTGTCCCAAAATCTCAGATTGTATCCAGGTAGGAATTCTCGGCTCCTCCCTCTGCACGGTGTTATCTCCCAATGGATGATGGAATTTTCTCAGCCGTGCAGGGACACTCACTGGCCCATGGACAGAAGATAATTAATAATTAATGGCCCATGAACAGAAGATAATTAATAATTAATAGCCCATTAACAGAAGCTATCTCCTGGAGGGAGGTGTAGAAGAGATAAAACTGCCCAGTGAACAGAAGATAACTGCCCCAGCTCTGACAGACTGGAATAGAATACACCCCCCCATTTCCAGCCTAGGACAGGGGTGCTGGAGAAGCTGGGCTGAGCAGGGGGAGCAGGGCAGGAGGGGCTGCCAGGGCAGTTTTTGGCAGTGGGAAGGGCTGGAGGTGCTCTGTGAGGGGCCCAGGGTGATCCTCACTCCTTGCTGTGCTGGGAGCAGGACCGTGAGGCCGTGCAGGAGGCCCCATCTTTGGGAACTGAGCTCGGGTGGAGCACCCCGCAGCCAGCACTGCAGCACTGCTGCATTCCTCCATGCACCACTGCTGCATTCCCCCATGCACCACTGCTGCACTCCCCCTTCCCTCTCCCTGCAGGGCAAGACCGTGATCCAGGCCGAGATCGATGCCGCCGCCGAGCTCATCGACTTCTTCCGCTTCAACGCCAAGTTCGCGCTGGAGCTGGAGCAGAGCCAGCCCCTCAGCGTGGACATCAGCACCAACTCCATGGTCTACCGGGGGCTGGAGGTCAGCTGGGCCCCCTGCCCCCCGCGGGCCCCTCAGGGGGACAGCAGGCTCCCCATGGTCCCTTCTCCCCGTGCCTCCGCAGGGCTTCGTGGCTGCCGTGTCCCCCTTCAACTTCACGGCCATCGGGGGCAACCTGGCGGGGGCTCCGGCGCTGATGGTGAGTCCTGGGGGCAGGGGGACAAGGGGACAGGATGGGGGGGACAGGATGGGGAGGCAGGGGACAGGACAGGGGGACAGGATGGGGGGGATGGGACAGGACAGGGGGACAGGATGGGGAGGCAGAGGGCAGGACAGGGGGGATGGGACAGGACAGGGGGACAAGGAAACAGGACAGGGGGAAAAGGTAGGGGGACAGAGGAACAGGACAAGGGGATAGGACGTGGGGACAGGGGGACAAGGAGACAGGACAGGGGGACAGGGTCACAGAATGGGGGGCAGGATGGGGGGACAGGACAGGGTCACAGAATGGGGGGCAGGATGGGGGGACAAGAGGGACAGGACAGGGTCACAGGATTTTGGGGCAGGATGGGGGGCTGGGATGGGATAGGACAGGGGCACAGGACAGGGTCACAGGATGGTGAGGCAGGGCCTGGGGACAGAGGGACAGGACGGGGGGGACAGGACAGGGTCTCACAGGATCTTGGGGCAGGATGGGAGGCTGGGACAGCACAGGGGGACAGGACAGGGTCACAGGATGGTGAGGCAGGGCAGGGGGACAGAGGAACAGGACAGGAGGACAGGGCAGGGGGGACAGGACAGGGTCACAGGATTTTGGAGCAGGATGGGGGGGACAGGACAGGGTCACAGGATAGTGAGGCAGGGCAGGGGGACAGCACAGGGGGACAGGACAGGGTTGTAGGATGGGGGGACAAGAGGGACAGGACAGGATCACAGGATTTTGGGGCAGGATGGGGGGCTGGGATGGGACAGGACAGGGGCACAGGACAGGGTCACAGGATGGTGAGGCAGGGCAGGGGGAGAGGGACAGGACAGGGTCACAGAATGGTGGGCCAGGATGAGGGGACAGGACAGGGTCACAGAATGGGGAGACAGGGCCAGGGGACAGAGGGACAGGGCAGTGGGACAGGATTTTGGGGCAGGATGGGGGGGATGGGACAGGGTCACAGGATTTTGGGGCAGGATGGGGGGCTGGGACAGCACAGGGGGACAGGATGGTGAGGCAGGGCAGGGGGACAGAGGAACAGGACAGGGAGACAGGGCAGGGGGACAGGACAGGGTCACAGGATTTTGGAGCAGAATGGGGGGCTGGGACAGGACAGGGGCACAGGATGGTGAGGCAGGGCAGGGGGACAGAAGAACAGGACAGGGGGACAGAGGGACAGGTCAGGGAGACAGGACGGGGGGGACAGGGCAGGGGGACAGGACAGGGTCACAGGATGGTGAGGCAGGGCAGGGGGACAGAGGGACAGGACAGGGAGACAGGGCAGGGTCACAGGATTTTGGGGCAGGATGGGGGGGCTGGGATGGGACAGGGCAGGGGGACAGGACAGGGTCACAGGATGGTGAAGCAGGGCAGGGGGACAGAGGGACAGGACAGGGAGACAGGGCAGTGGGATAGGACAGGGTCACAGGATTTTGGGGCAGGATGGGGGGGACAGGACAGGGGGACGGAGCAGTCCAGGGAAAGGTTGGGAGAGGGATCCCAGCCTTTGGGTTCAGCTGGGCTGGGGTAGGCAAGGAGGGAGCCTGGCCTCGCTGGGGCTGTTCCACAAACACTCCTGGGGCCTGTTGGACCCCTTGAACCAATCAGCATTTAGGCTTTAATTAAAGCACCCCAGTGCCTGGCTTTCAGTGGGATGGGGGAAGTGCTGGGAAGGCACACCTGCCCAAACCTGCCCTTGTGGGGTTTTTGTTCTAAGCAAGGTGTCTTTTCCTCCCCAGGCTGGGCTGGGATCTGGGAATTAGCCCAGCAGGGGTTTGATTTCCTACCTGGGCTTGGGGCGCTGTTGGGACATGAAGGTGTAACCAGTTTGTAGCTGCTCAGATTCCTCTGGGATGACACTTTTGGGTGCAGGGCCAAGGAAGGTGAGGGCAGGCCATGGCTCTGCCATTTAGTACCAAACTGGCAGACAGGAGAGCCCAGAAGGTCTGAAAAATATATTAAAAAAAATCAAAGTATTGGTAAAAAGCATTTCTGTACATTCCCATTTATGTCCCAGCCCACGGAGCACAGGAGCTCCTGCCTCTGCTGGGTGGAATTTGGGGAGAACCTGGTGAATTTGGGCCAGGAATAATTAATTTATTGTTGTACTGGGAAAGAAAAAAACCCAATGGGTTGTCCTCAGGTTTTTGCTAATTAGGCTCAGATTTCCTGCTGGCCCTAAAGAGGCTGGAGAGATTTTAATTTGGGAACATCACATTTAAAGTCATATTTGAGTGAAGCATTTGAAGCTGTCACTAGGGCAGGAATGGGGGGACAGGGAGAGAGGGTGAAGCCGCCATGGAGCTGGGAAGATTTCTGGGGAGAGAGGTCCCTTCCTCCCACCCCAGGAGCTGGGGGATACCCTTGGCTTTGGGAATCTGGCTGTGAGCTCATCCCAGAGCGGGTGAACCCGGGACAAACCCGTGCTGGCAGCTCTGAGTGACACCTGGGGACATCCAGCTGGGTGTGACAGTGAATTCCCACGGGATGCTGCAGGGGGATGGGATCCCCTGCCCTAGCACACAGGAGGTGCCTTGGAAAGCTCAGCAGCAGGGGGCACCTGGAATTAAAGTTAGGAGAAAACGCTGCTTAACAGGGGAATGTTAATTACAGCCCCGGTGAAAATGCTGCTTAATAGGGGAATGTTAATTAGAGCCCCAGTGTTTCTGCCACCACGGGGGGTTGGGCACTGGAGAGGTCCATGCAGTCAGGTTCTGCAGGGATGTGCTTGGTTTCTGCAGGGATGTGCTTGGTTTCTGCAGGGACGTGCTTGGTTTCTGCAGGGATGTGCTTTTTTTCTGCTCGTGGAGGGATTGGAGGGACCCAGGGGGAGCTTTTCCTGCACAACAAATCCCTGGAAAGCAGGAGACAGGAGTCCAAAACTCCCTGTCCAGCCCTCCCGGGGCTGTGACCCGTGCAGGGGAGGCTGAGCTGTGTGACAGGGACACAGGGCGGTCACAGGGAGGCCAAGGGGGTGGCACCAGTGGAGTTCTCCAGCCCCTCGTGCTCTTTGTGCCTGGTTCATCCAGGCAGGAGCTTTGGTTTCACTGCCCTGCCTGGCACAAGCACCTGCTGGCCCTGCCCAGGGCTGGTGGCAGTGCTGGTGGCATGGGAGCACATTTCTGTGTCCTGAGGCAGGAACCAGGGCCTGGTGACATTGGGGAGAACATTCCCATGTCCTGAGGCAGGAACCAGAGCCTGGTGACATCAGGAGCTCATTCCCATGTCCTGAGGCAGGAACCAGGGCCTGGTGATATCAGGAGCACATTCCCATGTCCTGAGGCTCTTTTTCCAGCTCCTCCTGGGGAAGTCTGCTCAGCCCTGGCAGGGAGGGAGTGGAGGGCTGGCACAGCCACCTGGTGAGAGAAAAGAGGAGGATTTGTGCCCTCAGCTGAGCAGGGCACACCCAGCCCTGCCCTAACAGGGTGAAGGTGCTGTTGCCTTTTTCCCAGCCTGGAAAGGAAATTTGGGATGATTTTAGTAAGGGGGTAATACAAGAGCAGATCTTTATTTGAAGGCTGTCGGGGCAGTTATGGGAAGATGTCTACAAAAGCCCACCCCCATTTTAGGAAATCAGTATAATTGATAAAAAGCACCAATTGGGAGGACAAGGGGTGATGCATTTCCCCCCAGGTCTGGAGTGCCCCCTCAGCCCTGGCTGAGCTCTGCCCATGAAATATCCCAAAGGACCAAGACAGCACTGGGGCCTTGTGTCCCCTGGGGCTTGGAGCTCTGGGATTTTTGCCTTTTTGCCTGGGGAAAGGCCATGGAAAAGTCCTGGGAAATGCAGTCACTGATACAACAGAGCTACACATACATGAGTGAACAATATA
This sequence comes from Taeniopygia guttata, assembly GCF_003957565.2. NCBI lineage: Eukaryota > Metazoa > Chordata > Aves > Passeriformes > Estrildidae > Taeniopygia > Taeniopygia guttata. Next base: position 6,348,809 of record NC_044233.2, on the reverse strand, counting down.
TGGAATAACGGGGAGCACAGAAAAGAGAAAAAGGGCTGCGTGTCCCCACGAGGTGCCACCTCTTGGGGACAGCTTTGCAGGGATTCAGAGGTCCCTGACGGAGGTGTTGTGCTGCCCCAGGGGAACGTGGTGCTCTGGAAGCCCAGCGACACGGCCATGCTCTCCAGCTACGCTGTCTACAGGATCCTGCTGGAGGCAGGGCTGCCCCCCAACGTGGTGCAGTTCGTGCCCTCGGACGGGCCCGAGTTTGGGGACACCGTCACCAGCTCCCAGCACTTCTGCGGCCTCAACTTCACCGGCAGCGTGCCGTAGGTTGGGCACGGGGAGGGCAGGGACGGGGCTGGGGGCTCCTCTGCTGGCCCTTGGGACGGCCTGGCAGGACGTGGTGGTGGGGTTCTGTCAAAGTGGGGTTCAGAGGGGTGACAGAAAGGCTCTGAGCCGGGGGGGAGTGGTTTTAGCTCCAACTCGGGGCACAGGAACAGCAGGAGTGGCAGTGACACTTCCAGGGGTGCTGCAGGTGGGTTTGCACCCTGGGTAGGGTGGGTTTGTACCCCAGGTGGGTTTGGTTTGTACCCCAGGTGCGTTTGCCTTGCCCCCCAGGTGGGTTTAGTTTGCTCTCAGGGTGGGTTTGCTTTGCAGGGTGGGTTTGCTTTGCCTCCCAGGTGGGTTTGGTTTCCTCCCCAGGTTGCCTTGCCCCAAACCAGGTGGGTTTAGTTTGCTCTCAGGGTGGGTTTGTACCTCAGGTGGGTTTGGTTTGCCCCCCAGGTGAGTTTGGTTTGCTCTCAGGGTGGGTTTCTACCTCAGGTGGGTTTGCTTTGCCCCCCGGGTGGGTTTTGTTTGCCCCCCAGGTGGGTTTGCTTTGCTCTAGGGGTGGCTATGCCCCCCAGGTGGGTTTGCTTTGCCCCCCGGGTGGGTTTGCTTTGCTCTCAGGGTGGGTTTGCCCCCCAGATGGGTTTAGTTTGTTCTCAGGGTGAGTTTGCCCCCCAGGTGGGTTTGCTTTGCTCTTAGGGTGGCTTTGTACCTCAGGTGGGTTTTGTTTGCACCTTAGGTGGGTTTGCTTTGCCCCCCAGGTGGGTTTGGTTTGCTCTCAGGGTGAGTTTGTACCCCAGGTGGTTTGGTTTGCTCTCAGGGTGGGTTTGCTTTGCCCCCCAGGTGGGTTTGGTTTGCTCTTAGGGTGAGTTTGTACCTCAGGTGGGTTTTGTTTGCCCCCCAGGTGGGTTTTGTTTGCCCCCCAGGTGGGTTTGCCTTGCCCCCTGGGTGGGTTTGCTTTGCCCCCCAGTTGGGTTTAGTTTGCCCCCCAGGTGGGTTTGGTTTGCTCTCAGGGTGAGTTTGTACCTCAGGTGGGTTTGCTTTGCTCTAGGGGTGGCTTTGCCCCCCAGGTGGGTTTTGTTTGCCCCCCAGGTGGGTTTAGTTTGCTCTCAGGGTGGGTTTGTACCCCAGGTGGGTTTGGTTTGCCCCCCAGGTGGGTTTGGTTTCCTCCCCAGGTGGGTTTAGTTTGCTCTCAGGTGGGTTTGTACCTCAGGTGGGTTTGCCTTGCCCCCCGGGTGGGTTTGCTTTGCCCCCCGGGTGGGTTTGCTTTGCCCCCCAGGTGGGTTTTGTTTGCCCCCCGGGCTCTGGCTGTGTCCCGTGGGGTGTCAGGGGTGCTGAGGGGTCCCAGGCCTGCCACCCCGCAGGGACCCCTCCCCAGGGCCGGCCACGCTTGGCTGAGCAGGTGGGCAGCTCAGAGCCGGTGTGGTGGCTGAGCTCCCGCTGCGAGCCCATTTCCATTTTTATTGTTTTCCAGCCCAGGGGTTTGTCACAGTGAGGCCTGAAGGGAAGGGGGGAAAGGGGAGGAACAGAAACTTCTGGATGCTCACTCCCTGCCCTTCCCTGTAACAGTTTATTTTCAAAGCTGCTCTGTGGAGCCTTTGTTTGGTACCTGTGCTCTCAGTCCCACTCCCCTGTGCAGGGCATCCCTTTTTTGGGGGATTTCACCTCAAGGCATCCCTTTTTTTGGGGTGATTTTCCATCGGGGCATCCCTTTTTTATGGGATTTTCCATTGGGGCATCCCTTTTTTAGGGTATTTCCCATCAGAGCATCCCTTTTTTGGGGGATTTCCCATCCCTATTTTTTGTGGGGGTTCCCATCGGGGCATCCCTTTTTTGGGGGATTTCCCATCAGAGAATCCATTTTTTGGGGGGTTTCCCATCAGGGCATCCCTATTTTATGGGATTTCCCATCGGAGCATCCCTATTTTATGGGATTTCCCATTGGGGCATCCCTTTTTTGGGGGATTTCCCATCCCTATTTTTTGTGGGGGTTCCCCATCAGAGCATCCATTTTTGGGGGGGGGTTCCCATTGGGGCATCCCTTTTTTGGGGGATTTCCCATCAGGGCATCCCTTTTTAGGGTATTTCCCATTGAGGCATCCCTTTTTTGGGGGATTTCCCATCTCTATTTTTTGTGGGGGGTTCCCTATCAGAGCATCCATTTTTTGGGGGTGTTTCCCATTGGGGCATCCCTTTTTTGGGGGATTTCCCATCAGAGAATCCATTTTTTGGGGGGTTTCCCATCAGGGCATCCCTATTTTATGGGATTTCCCATTGGGGCATCCCTTTTTGGGGGGATTTCCCATCAGAGAATCCATTTTTTGGGGGGTTTCCCATCAGGGCATCCCTATTTTATGGGATTTTCCATTGGGGCATCCCTTCTTTTTTGGGGAATTCCCCATCTCTAATTTTTGTGGGGGTTCCCCATCAGAGCATCCGTTTTTGGGGGGTTTCCCATCAGGGCATCCCTTTTTTATGGGATTTCCCATCGGGGCACCCCTTTTTTGGGGGATTTCCCGTCTCTATTTTTGTGGGGGTTCCCATCAAAGCATCCATTTTTTGGGGGGGGTTTCCCATCAGGACATCCCTTTTTTGGGGGATTTCCCATCCCTCTTTTTTTGTGGGGATTTCCCATCGGAGCATCCCTTTTTTATGGGATTTCCCATCGGGGCACCCCTTTTTTGGGGGATTTCTCATCCCTCTTTCAGGGCTTTTCCCAGCAGGTCCTGTCAGGGGTGCCCTGAGCAGCTCCTCCCTCCCGTTGCAGGACCTTCAAGCGGCTCTGGAAGCAGGTCTCGGAGAACCTGGACCTGTACCGCAACTTCCCACGCCTGGCCGGAGGTATTGACCTTCCCAACACCTTTTTGGGGGGTTCAGGGGCAGCATTCCCATCCCTGTGGGCAGAGGGTGCAGGAAATCCCTGGATATTCCGAGCTGTGGGAGTGGCACAGGTTGGGATTTTGGGTGGGAGGTGGTGCTTGCACCCCCAGGTTTGGAGTTCCAAAGTTTGGGAATTGAGGTTGGCTCCTTTTGCAGGGGTTTTATCAGCCTGTTCCAGGGCTGTGCTCCCGGGGTTTGATGCCTTTTGGGGCTGTCTAAAAACAGAGGGCGGACAAAATTAAGGGAATAAAAAGTGCTTGTATTTGCTGAAAGGCCTTCAGGTTCATCTCAGGCAGGGGCTACACCCAAAAATGGACCACGGGTTTTCACACTTTGGTAACTTTGGTCCATTTGCATATTGGGGGTTAATACTCCAATTCCAGCTTCAGCTAATGAAGTAATTTACCCCAATTTGCCCCCCCAGCTCCCTTTTGTTTAATTTTTGGGGCCTGAGGCAGTGAGGTGTCCTTGATTGCCAGGCCTGGAGAGGAATTGTTGTGTGTGCCCAAACCGGGAGAGCAGCGGCTGAGCCGTGTGCGGAGTTTGGAGTTCTGCACTAAGGACCCGCAGGGCCACAAAACACCCGAACAAAAACCGAGGTGTCACACCCTGCCATCCCCAGACATCCGTGTCCGAGCCCCAGGCACATTTTGGGAGCTGTACCCTGCCAGCTCTAGGCACATTTTGGGAGGTGTCACAGCCTGCCAGCCCCAGGCACATTTTGGGAGGTGTCACACCCTCCATCCCCAGGCTGGGAGAGCCCCAGGCACATTTTGGGAGCTGTCACACCCTGCCAGCCCCAGGCACATTCTGGGACCTGTCACACCCTGCCAGCCCCAGGCACATTTTGGGAGGTGTCACACCCTGCCAGCCCCAGGCACATTCTGGGACCTGTCACACCCTCCATCCCCAGGACATTTTGGGACCTGTCACACCTTTCCAGCCCCTCTGATGCCCTTTTCCCCTCGCAGAGTGCGGAGGGAAGAACTTCCACGTGGTGCACAGCTCCGCGGACGTGGGCAGCGCCGTCAGCGGGACCCTGCGCTCGGCCTTCGAGTTCGGCGGGCAGAAATGCTCCGCCTGCTCCCGGCTCTACGCTCCGGCCTCGCTGTGGCCCCACATCAAAGAGAAGCTGCTGGAGGAGCACGGGAAGATCAAAGTGGGAGATGTGAGCCGAGCTGCCGGGCTGCTGAAGGGCTTTGCGGCTCAGCGGGAGGCTGATGGGATTAGGGGCTGCGGGAACTGGCTGCTAATTCCCATTGAACCGAGCTTTTCATCCCCCCCACCGCCCCGCAGCTCCCGGCCGCGATGGGAAATTAACTTGTAGCCGCTCTGCGGGGAGGGCTGGGCCGCTTCTTCCCGGAGAACGGGAGCTCCCGGGACACCGGGGAGGGATTTGGGGGGAGTTGGAGCTGCCTCTGCTCCTGAGGGAGCGCTGGGGTGCAGGGCGTGCTCTCATCCCCTCCCTTCTGCCTCCCGCAGCCCACCCAGGACTTCGGGACGTTCTTCTCGGCGGTCATCGATGACAAGGTGAGCCCCGAGCTGCCCCAGGCTGGGTTTGCTGCAGGAATGGGGACAGGGCAGGAACGGGGACAGGGATCCAGGTGATCCCAGAACAGCCCAGGCTGGGGATTCCTGCAGGAATGGGGACAGGGATCCAGGTGATCCCAGAACAGCCCAGGCTGGGAATTCCTGCAGGAATGGGGACAGGGATCAGCTGGAGCTGGCTGGCAGCTGAGCGTTGTGTGCCCTTCTCGTGAAAAAGGGGGACTTTCCCCCAGAAATCGCCCTGGCTTTGAGAGTTTTGTGTACATCCCCTGCTCCCCCTCCTCTTCTTGAGCCACGAGGGCACCGAGAGCGGTGTGTCCTGGGAGGAGTGACCCAGACCCCCTTTTAAACCCCCAAACGCCTCTTTAAACCCCCAAACCTCCTTGCAGAGCCCCAAACACACTCTTTTCTCGTCATCCCTGACCCAAACCTCCCTTCCAGACCCCCAACTGCCCCTATTCAGCCCCCAACCCCCCTTTTAAAGCCCCAGAGCCCCTTCCAGACCCCAAGCCCCCCTTTTAAACCCCCAGAGCCCCTTCTAGACCCCCAAACTCTCCTTTTAAATCCCCAGAGCCCCTTCCAGACCCCAAGCCCCCCCCTTTTAAACCCCCCGAGCCCCTTCCAGACCCCAAGCCCAGGTTCCCTGTCCCTGTCCCCAGGCCTTTGCCCGGATCAAGGGGTGGCTGGAGCACGCCCGGAGCTCCCCCAGCCTGACGGTGCTGGCGGGCGGCGGCTGCGACGACAGCGTCGGCTACTTCGTGGAGCCCTGCATCGTGCAGAGCAGCGACCCCCGGGACCCCATCATGAGAGAGGTGGGGAACCCCAAATCCCCCGGGACCCCATCATGAGAGAGGTGGGGAACCCCAAATACCTGTGAGATCCCATCATGGGAGAGGTGGGGAACCCCAAATCCCCCGGGACCCCATCCCAAATCCCTGCAGGACCCCCGGGACCCCATCATGAGAGAGGTGGGGAACCCCAAATCCCCCGGGACCCCATCCCAAATCCCTGCAGGACCCCATAATGAGAGAGGTGGGGAACCCCAAATACCTGTGAGACTCCGTCATGGGAGAGGTGGGGAACCCCAAATCCCCCGGGACCCCATCATGAGAGAGTGGGGAACCCCAAATACCTGTGAGACCCCATCATGGGAGAGGTGGAGAACCCCAAATCCCTGTGGGACCCCATCCCAAATCCCCATGGGACCCCATCCCAAATCCCTGCAGGACCCCCAGGACCCCATCATGAGAGAGGTGGGGAACCCCAGATACCCCGGGACCCCATCATGGGAGAGGTGGGCAATCCCAAATCCCCCAGGACCCCATCCCAAATCCCCTGAGACCCCATCCCGAATCCCCTGGGATCCCCGGGACCCCATCATGAGAGAGGTGGGGAACCCCAAATACCTGTGAGACCCCATCATGGGAGAGTTGGGGAACCCCACATACCTGTGAGACCCCCTCATGGGAGAGGTGGGCAATCCCAAATCCCCTGGGACCCCATCCCGAATCCCCTGGGATCCCCAGGACCCCATAATGAGAGAGGCGGGCAATTCCAAATCCCCATGGAACCCCATCCCAAATCCCCTGGGACCCCATAATGAGAGCGGTGGGGAATCTCAAATCCCTTGGGACCCCATCCCAAATCCCTGCAGGGCCCCATCCCAAATCCTTGCCAGGCAACTAGGATCCCATCATGAGAGAGGTGGGGAGTCCCAAATCCCTGTGGGACACCCCAGGATCCCATCCCAAATCCCTGTAGGACCTCATCCCAAATCCCTGCAGGTTCCCCATCATGAGAGAGGTGGGAACCCCATCCCAAATCCCTGTGGGATCCCATCCCAAATCCCTGTGGGATCCCATCCCAAATCCCTGTGGGATCCCATCCCAAATGCCTGTGGGACCCCATCCCAAATGCCTGTGGGACCCCATCCCAAATGCCTGTGGGGCACTCCAGGATCCCATCCCAAATCCCTGTGGGACCCCATCCCAAATCCCTGCTCTGGAGGGGGGGTTCCTATGGGAATGGGTTCCTGCATTGGGATTGGGCTTTTTGGGGTGGGGAAATTTTGGGGTTGATCCTCGTGGGGTGTGTTGATTTTTGGTCTCACAGAAGATTTTGGGGTTGATCCTCATGGGGTTTGCTGTTTTTGGGGCCCTTTTTGGGGCTGATCCTCATGGGATATGTTGTTATTTGGGCTCACAGAGATTTTGGGGCCAGTCTGGGAGATTTTGGGGTTGATCCTTGTGGGATGTGTTGTTCTTGGGGCTGCACGGGAGGTTTTGGGGCCAGTCTGGGAGATTTTGGGGTTGATCCTCACGGTGTGTGTTGTTTTTTGGCCCACAGGAGATTTTTGGGCTGATCATGGTGGTTTTTGATATTTTTGGGGTGATCCTCCTGGTTTGTGGTGTTCTTTGGGCTCACTGGAAATTTTTGGGACCCTCCTCACTGTTTGTGTTGCTTTTTGGGCTGTCAAGAGCTTTTGGGTCCAGTCCTGATGGGGTTTGTCATTCTTTGAGCTCCCAGGGGATTTTGGGGTCAATCCTCACAGCTTTTGTTATTTTTGGGGTTGATCTTCAGGGTTTGTGGCTCACAGGCAGTTTTTGGGGCCAATCCTGATGGGGTGTTTGGGTTTTTGGGGCCGATCCTGATGGTTTGTATGATTTTTGGGGCCGATCCTGATCGTTTGTATGATTTTTGGGGCCCATCCTGATGGTTTGTATGATTTTTAGGGCCCATCCTGATGGTTTGTATGAGTTTTGGGGCCCATCCTGATGGTTTGTATGATTTTTGGGGCCCATCCTGATGGGATGTGCATTTTTTGTCGTCGATCCTGATGGGATGTGCATTTTTTGGGGCTCATCCTGATGGCATGTGCATTTTTTGGGGCCAATCCTGATGGTTTGTATGATTTTTGGGGCCGATCCTGATGGTTTGTATGAGTTTTGGGGCCCATCCTGACATGATGTGTGCATTTTTTGGGGCCAATCCTGATGGTTTATATGATTTTTGGAGCCAATCTTGCTGGTTTGTATGGTTTTTGGGGCCGATCCTGATGGGATATGCATTTTTTGGGGCCCATCCTGATGGGGTGTGGATTTTTTGGGGCCCATCCTGATGGGACGTGGATTTTTTGGGGTCAATCCTGATGGTTTGTGGATTTTTGGGGCCCATCCTGATGGTTTGTATGACTTTTGGGGCCCATCCTGATGGGATGTGCATTTTTTGGGGCCCATCCTGACGGGATGTGGAATTTTTGGGGCCAATCCTGATGGTTTGTATGATTTTTAGGGCCCATCCTGATGGTTTGTATGATTTTTGGGGCCCATCCTGACGGGGTGTGCATTTTTTGGGGCCGATCCTGATGGGATGTGCATTTTTTGGGACCCATCCTCATTGGATGTGCACTTTTTGGGGCTGACCCTGACGCTCTGGTGCATTTTCTGGGCTGCAGGAGATCTTCGGGCCCGTCCTGACCGTGTTCGTGTACCCCGAGCAGCGCTACCGGGAGGTGCTGGAGCTCATCGACACCTCCACTCCCTACGGCCTCACGGGGGCGATCTTCGCCCGGGAGAAGTGAGTCCCGAAATTCCCGAAAATTCCCCCAAAAAGCAGCTGGGGGTGCTTTTCCCTCTGGAGCGAGGCACGGATCCTCCTCCTCCTCTCCAGAGGAGGGAAGAGCATTTCCCACCCAGCCCGTGCTGCTTTTCCTGCTCCTCCTGCAGGCAGGGGAAGGGATGGTTTGGAAGTTTAGCTTAGTTCAATTTTTGGTGGTTCTTAGGCCAAAAAAGCTCTTTTTTCAGTGAAGAATTATCCCAAAGGAATGCTTGGAGCACATGGGGGTTGAACCCACAGCCCACTCAGCAGGAGGAGGGCACAGAGTGGTGTAACCTCAGAGAGAATCACCCAAAATTGTCACAGAATTCTGGGCTGGCTGGGGCTGGAGGGACCTTAGAGCTGATCCAGGGCCACCTCCCCCTGTCCCATTGTGCTCCAAACCCCGTTCAGCCTGGCCTGGGACACTGCCAGGGATGGGGCAGCCACGTTTCCCTGGATAATGAGGGGTAACAACCTTTGGTTTATAACCATGACATGTAAATAGAGAAAGAAGCTGAAAAGCAACCCCAGAGCAGCGAAAACGCACGAGCTGTGTGTGTGTGAAACCCCCGAGGCCTGGAGCTGAGCACCTAAACCCCTCAGGAGAGGACAAAAATCCCCTCAGGGGGGACCCCAGCCCCTCTGTGCCCGTCTTGGGGTGCTCAGGGCTGTGTCTGTCCCTGCCCAGGGCTGTCATCGAGGAGTCCCTGCGGCTGCTGCGCCACTCCGCCGGCAACTTCTACATCAACGACAAATCCACGGGGGCCGTGGTGGCCCAGCAGCCCTTCGGGGGCTCCCGCATCTCAGGTGACACCAGGGCTGCTGGCCAGGCCCTCCCCAGCTCCCCTCTGTGTCCCCTCTGTCCCCTGCGTCCCTCCGTGTCCTTCCTGTCCTCCGTGTCCCTCTGTGTCCCTCTTGTCCTTGTGTGTCCCTTGTGTCCCCCTTTGTCCCCATCCCTGCATGTCCCTCCCATCCCTCTGTGTCCCTCTTGTCTCTGTGTGTCCCTCCTGTCCTCCTTGTCCTTCCATGTCCTTCCTGTGCCCTGTTCCCTCCCATCCCGTGTCCCTCCATGTCCCTCCCATTGCTCTGTGTCCCTCTGTGTCCCTCCCATCCCTCCGTGTCCCTCCTGTTCTCCTTGTCCTTCCATGTCCCTCCCATTCCTTGTGTCCTGTGTCCTTTCCAACCCTCCATGTCCCTTCCATCCTTCAATGTCCCTCCTGTGCTCCATGTCCCTTGTCCTGTGTCCCTCTCATCCTTTCCACGTCCCTCCTGTGCTCTGTGTCCCTCCATGTCCCTCCCATCTCTCTGCGTCCCTCCTGTCCTTCCTGTGTCCCCTGTGTCCCTCTCATCCTTTCCACGTCCCTCCTGTGCCCCGTGTCCCTCCATGTCCCCATCCTCTGTGTCCATGTCCCTCTGTGTCCCTCCATGTCCCTCCCATCTCTCTGCATCCCTCCTGTCCTCCTTGTCCTTCCATGTCCCTCCTGTCCCTCTGTGTCCCTCCCATCCCTCCACATCCCTCCTGTGCTCTGTGTCTCTGTTCTCTTCTTCCCTCCTGTCCCTGAGTGTGCCTCCATGTCCCCTTCCTCTGTGTCCATGTCCCTCTGTGTCCCCTGTGTCCCTCCATGTCCCTCCCATCTCTCTGCGTCCCTCCTGTCCTCCTTCTCCTTCCATGTCCCTCCTGTGCCCTGTGTCCCTCCCATCCTTCCATGTCCCTCCTGTCCCTCTGTGTCCCTCTCATCCTTTCCATGTCCCTCCTGTCCCCTGTGTCCCCTGTGTCCCTCCCATCCTTCAATGTCCCTCCTGTCCCTCTGTGTCCCCAGTGTCCCTCCCATCCTTTCCACGTCCCTTCTGTGCTCTGTGTCCCTGTTCTCTTTGTCCCTCCTGTCTCTGAGTGTCCCTCCATGTCCCCATCCTCTGTGTCCATGTCCCACTGTGTCCCTCCATGTCCCTCCCATCTCCCTGCATCTCTCCTTCCTCCTTCTCCTTCCATGTCCCTCCTGTCCCGTGTCCCTCTCATCCTTTCCACGTCCCTCCTGTGCTCTCATGTCCCTTGTCCCGTGTCCCTCTCATCCTTTCCAGGTCCCTCCTGTGCTCTGTGTCCCTTGTCCTGTGTCCCTCCCATCCCTCCTTGTCCTTCCATGTCCCTCCTGTCCCCTCCTGTCCCTCCTGTGCTCCGTGTCCCTTGTTCTCTTCATCCCTCCTGTCCCCGTGTGCCCCTCCGTGTCCCCATCCTCGTGTCCCTCGGTGTCCCTGCCACCCTCGTGGTGCCACCAGCCCTTTCTGCTGTCCCCAGGCACCAATGACAAGCCCGGGGGTCCCCACTACCTCCTGCGCTGGACGTCCCCTCAGGCCATCAAGGAGACGCACGTGCCCCTGGGGGACTGGCGGTACCCCTACATGCAGTGACCTTGGGGACAGCTGCCACCCCAGCGCTGCAGCACTCACACTACTGACCCCTCACCTGCCCCTCCCAGTCTGGAAAAAAGGAAAAAAAATGATGTTAAATGGTAAAAGCTCAGAGCTCCTCGTGGTGTCCTGGGGACATGATGGTGACCGTGCCACTGGTTGGATTTGATGACTTTAAAGGGCTTTTCCAACCTCAGTGATTCTGTGCAAGCATGCTTAATTAGGTCAGTCATTAATTAAGGGGTGGCTGCAGAGGCACAGCTGGACCCAGAGTCCCTTTTCCTCCCGGCTCTGCCATCCCCAGAGCGGTTCCCTCTCCCCAGGACCAGAGCAGGAGCTGAGATCTGTCCCTGTCCCTGTCCCCAGCCATGTCCCTCCCTGTCCCCAGCACCCAAATCCCCGGGGGTGCAGGGCAGCCAGGCTGGTCCCACCGCTGGGCTGGGCTGTGTCCCCATCCTGAACCAGACCTTAAACCAGGAGTTAAAATTAAACCAGGCCTTAAATGAGAAGTTAAAACAAGCCTTAAACCAGGAGTTAAAATTAAACCAGGCCTTAAACCAGGAGTTAAAATTAAGCCAGGCCTTAAACCAGGAGTTAAAATTAAACCAAGCCTTAAACCAGGAGACAAACCAGGCCTTAAACCAGGAGTTCAAATTAAACCAGGCCTTAAACTAGGAGTTAAAATTAAGCCAGGCCTGAAACCAGGAGTTAAAATTAAACCAAGCCTTAAACCAGGAGACAAACCAGGCCTTAAACCAGGAGTTCAAATTAAACCAGGCCTTAAACCAGGAGTTAAAATTAAACCAGGCCTTAAACCAGGAGTTCAAATTAAATCAGGCCTTAAACCAGGAGTTAAAATTAAACCAGGAGTTCAAATTAAACCAGGCCTTAAACCAGGAGTTAAATTTAAGCCAGGCCTGCCCTGGGCTCTGCCCCAGCAGGGCTCGGTGCTGGAGCTGCAGTGGGAACAGGATCTGGATTTGGGGCTCAGGGCTCTGCTCCTCCAGGCTCAGCTCTAATCACAAATGGGTCTGTGTCTAACCCCTACTAATCACTGGGTTAATTACTGCTCAATTAGCAGCGTTTGCAGGCGGGCACTGGGCTCAGCGGTGCCCGTGCCCCTGTGCAGGGCAGGCAGGAGTGGCTGCAGCTCCCCTGCATCCTGCCTCAGCTAGAAAAACGTGCAATAAATGAATTTTCAAGCCTCTTTGCGCTGCTTTTATGAATGATTCCTCTGGGCTGCTGTCAGAGAAAGAGCTGGAGCTTTTCTCTGGAGCAGTGGGGACCTTTAAATGAAATTAACCCCGCGTTACATTTTGTGCTGAAACAACGAGGGGCCCTGTTCAGAATTCCTGGGATGCTTTGGGTGGGAAGGGACTCAGAGCTCACCCAGTGCCACCCCGGCCATGGCAGGGCCACCGTCCCCTGTCCCAGCTGCTCCCAGCCCTGCCCAGCCTGGCCCTGGGCACTGCCAGGGGCACCACAGCTGCTCTGGGCACCTGTGCCAGGGTCTGCCCACCTCACAGGGGACAATTCCTGCCCAAAATCCCTTCCCATCTGCCCCAAAGCCACCCCACATCCACCCCAAACCCCAGCAGGGAGGAGAGAACCCCAAACCCACCCCGAATCCTGCCAGGGAGCAGAGAACCCCAAACCCCTGGAAGGAGAAGAGCACCCCAAATCTTCAGCAGGCAGGAGAGAGCCCCAAACCCACCCCAAACCCCAGCAAGGAGGAGAGAACCCCAAATCCACCCCAAACCCTTCCAGGGAACAGAGAACCCCAAATCCACCCCAAACCCTTCCAGGGAACAGAGAACCCCAAATCCACCCCAAACCCAGGCAGGGTGAAGAGAGAACCCCAAACCTGGGCAGGGAGGAGAAGGAACCCCAAATCCACCCCAAACCCCAGCAGGGTGAAGAGAGAACCCCAAACCCACCCCAAACACCGGCAGGGAGGAGAGGGAACCCCAAACCCCAGCAGGGTGGAGAGAGAACCCCAAACCTGGGCAAGGAGGAGAGAGAACCCCAAACCCACCCCAAACCCCAGCAGGGAGCAGAGAGAACCCCAAACCCCGGCAGAGTGCAGAGAGAACTCCAAACCCCAGCAGGGTGAAGAGAGAACCCCCAAACCTGGGCAGGGAGGAGAGGGAACCCCAAACCCACCCCAAACCCCAGCAGGGAGGAGAGAGAACCCCAAACCCACCCCAAACCCCGGCAGGATGGACAGACAGCCCCAAACCCACCCCAAACCCACCTCAAACCCTGTCGGGGAGCAGAGAGCCCTGCCCTGACTGCCGGATTGTCCCCAAACCACCCCCGGTGGCACCTCAGCTCTGTCCCCTCCAGCCCGGTCGCCTCTGCCCCCCCAGTTTGGGGTGAGCCCCTTCCGAGCCCCCCGAATGCCCCTCCCGGCCCCAGCGCCCGTCACGCCTCCGGCCGGTGTCAGTGGATTTTTGAGCCGTAACTCGGAATTTCACGGCTTTTGTGCCTCCAAATCAGGCCCCTAATGCCGGTTAGAGCTCGGCTTTCCCAAACTGAGAAACGCAGAATTTCCCTGGAAAAATGGCAGGTTTTCCCTGGAAAAATGGCAGAATTTTCCTGGATAAATGGCAGGTTTTCCCTGGAAAAGTGGCAGGTTTTCCCTGGATAAGTGGCAGAATTTCCTCTAGATAAGTGGCAGGTTTTCCCTGGATAAGTGGCAGAATTTTCCTGGATAAATGGCAGGTTTTCCCTGGATAAGTGACAGAATTTTCCTTGAATAAAGAGCAGGTTTTCCTTGGATAAAGAGCAGGTTTTATCCCTGGATAAATGGCAGAATTTTCCTGGAAAAATGGCAGGTTTTCCCTGGATAAATGGCAGGTTTTCCCTGGATAAATGGCAGAATTTTCCTGGAAAAGTGGCAGGTTTTCCCTGGATAAGTGGCAGAATTTCCTCTAGATAAGTGGCAGGTTTTCCCTGGATAAATGGCAGGTTTTCCCTGGATAAATGGCAGGTTTTCCCTGGATAAATGGCAGAATTTTCCTGGGAAAATGGCAGGTTTTCCCTGGATAAAGGGCAGATTTTCCCTGGAAAAGTAGCAGGTGAAATGAGAATCCATGTGGGATGAACTGGGAATCCATAGGATGAACTGGGAATCCATGAGATGAACTGGGAATCCATGGGATGAACTGGGAATTATTGGGATTGAACTGGGAATCCATGGGGGATGAACTGGGAATCCATGAGATGAACTGGGAATTAATGGGGATGAACTGGGAATCCATGAGATGAACTGGGAATCCATGGGATGAACTGGGAATCCATGGGATGAACTGGGAATTATTTGGATTGAACTGGGAATCCATGTGGGATGAACTGGGAATTATGGGGGATTAACTGGGAATCCATGGGGGATGAACTGGGAATCCATGAGATGAACTGGGAATCCATGAGATGAACTGGGAATTAATGGGGATGAACTGGGAATCCATGTGGGATGAACTGGGAATTATTGGGATTGAACTGGGAATTATTGGGATTGAACTGGGAATCCATGTGGGATGAACTGGGAATTATGGGGGATGAACTGGGAATCCTTGGGGGATGAACTGGGAATCCTTGGGGGATGAACTGGGAATTATTTGGATTGAACTTGGAATCCATGGGATGAACTGGGAATCCGTGGGGGATGAACTGGGGGAGGAAGAGGAGGATCCTCGGGATCAGCCCCTGCTGCCCTGGCACCGAGCAGGGCGGATTCTGTCTCCTGGGTGATATAAAAATTTTTTAAAACCCCAAAAAAAAACCCTAAGAAAACCCCAAAAACCAAAGCAAACCACACCAAAACCACAAAAAAAAAAAAACCCAACAAACCAAAGAGCACTCAAAAAACCAAACCACAACAAAACACAAAAGAAAACCAAAAACAAGAGAAAACCCACAAAAAACCCACAAACAAAAAAGCCCCCACAAAACCAAACCAAAAAAACCTCGAAAAACCCAAACAAAAAAAAACCAACACAAACTCCATTCCCCCCGCCCAAACAAAGCCCTTTAAAAATTACATTTAAATTTAAATTTTGTTTTCCTGTGTTAAGTTGAATTTGCTCGGATTGCCCCAGGGGCATTTTTTTTTTGTTTGCCTTTTTTTTTGTGTTGTGTTTTGTTTTGTTTTTGTTTTTTGTTGTGGTTTTGCAGATCTTTTGGGGTCTTTTTTTTGGGTTTTTTTTGTTTATTTGTTTTTGTTTTTTGTTTTGTTTTGTTTTTGTTTTGTTTGCTGCTCGAACAGCTCGGCTTTTGAAAATTTTACATTTTTTCCAGGGAAAAGTTTAACTTCAAGGGGAATTCCTGCAGCTCGGGCCAGGCCATGGGGCTGGGAACCCCAGAGGTGCGGGGACCAGCCTGGGACAGGACAGGGACACCGAAACACAGGGGACAGGGGGGTCCCCAATGGGACTGGGGGGTCCTCGATGGGGCAGGGGGCCCCAATGGGGTAGAGGTGTCCCCAGTGGGACAGGGGGGTCCTTTATGGGACAGAGGTGCTCCTCAATGGGACTGGGGGGGTCCCCAATGGGACTGGGGTGTCCTCGATGGGACGTGGGGATCCCAATGGGATTTGGGGGTCCCCAATGGGACTGGGGGGTGTCAAATGGGGCAGGGAAGTCCCTGTGGGGCAGGGGTGTCCCCAGTGGGACTGGGGTGTCCCCAATGGGGCAGGGGTGGCCCCGAAGGGACTGGGATGTCCTCGATGGGACTTGGGGGTCCCCAATGGGACAGGGGGTCCTTTATGGGACTGGGGTGTCCCCAGTGGGGCAGGGGGGTCCCCAGTGGGACAGGGGTGTCCCCGAAGGGACTTGGGGATACCAATGGGACTGGAGTGTCCCCAATGGGGCAGGGGTATCCCCGATGGGACTGGGGTGTCCCCGATGGGTCACTGGATGTCCTCGATGGCTTTCGGCTCTGGGGGGCTCAGAGGAGCCCCCCGAGGGGTCAATAAATGAGCTCTAAATCGCTGCCCTGGCAGCAGGAGCACCCGCTGGGAATCCGGCACCAAAATGGGATTTTTTTTCAGGGCAATTTTTGCTTTCCGTGCTCTGGGACACGCCGGGGTCCCCCGGAGCTGCTCCGGTGCCAGCGGTGCCTCCTGAGCCCCCTCCCCACAAACTGCTCGGGGGCACCTTCAGGGCTCCCTCCCCTCCCAGCCTGCGGATTTCCCCCCGAAAATCCCAAATCCGCCGCCCTGGGATTTATATATTTATATTTATATTTATATTTATATTTATATTTATATTTATATTTATATTTATATTTAGTTATAGTTATAGTTATAATTATAGTTATAGTTATAGTTAATTTATATTTATATTTATATTTAATCTATATTTATATTTATAGTTATAGTTATATTTATAGTTATATATAGTATATAGTATATATACACATATATACATAGATACACACATATATACATATATATACATATATACATATACATATACATATACACATACATATACATATATACATACATATATACACATATATACACACATATACACACATATACATATGCATATACATGTATATATGTATATACACATAAATATATGTATATATGTGTGTGTGTGTGTATATATATGTATATATAGATGTGTATATATATATATATATATATATATATATATATATATAAAATACACGGCCAGGGGGCCACGGAGTGAAACCCCCCAAAAACCCCCCCTGTCCCTCCCTTCCTGCCCTGGCGGGGATTTTTGGGAGCCGCTCGCCCCTTCCCGTTTTTCCACGCCCGAATAAAAGGAGGATGAGGAGAAACGAGCCCGGGGACAGGAGAGGGACAAACCCTGAGCGTCACCCGGGGGTTCCCGGGCAGAAACAGATAATCCCCCCGGGCTGGATTTTCTCTGTTTCTGCTTTATTTGATTTTTCTTCCCCTTTTCTGCGCCGGGGGCGTTGGGGGAGCGGAGCATCCCCGGGAGCAGCGGCAGATGGAGATGGTTATCCCTGGTTATCCCGCTCTCCGCAAAAAAACGGGAAAAAAACGGGAAAAAACCGGGGAAAGCAGGGAAAAAAAACGGAAAAAAAAAAAACCCACAAAAAACAAAAAAAAACCCACAACAAAACGGGGGAAAAAATCGGGGAAAAGGGGGGGAAAATGGGAGAAAAACCTGGAAAAAGTAGGGAAAAAAAACGGGGAAAGCGGGGAAAAAACAGGTAAAACTGGGAAAAATGGGAAAAGCAGGGGGAAAAATGGGAAAAAATGGAAAGTGTGGGGGGAAAATGGGAAAAAAACGGGAAAAATGGGGAAAACCGGGGAAAGTGGGGGGAAAAGATGGGGAAAAAATGGAAATGTGGGGAAAATGGGAAAAAACGGGGAAAAATGGGGAAAAAAGGGGGGGGGAAATCGGGAGAAAACCCTGGAAAAAGTAGGGGAAAAAAACGGGGAAAACGGGGGGAAAACGGGGAAAACTGGGAAAAAACGGGAAAAGTGGGGGGGAAATACGGGGGAAAATGGAAAATGTGGGGGAAAATGGGGAAAATGGGGGGAAAAGGGGGAAAAAAAACGGGAGAAAAACCTGGAAAAAGTAGGGGGGAAAACGGGGAAAAAACGGGGGAAAAACGGGAAAAACTGGGGAAAAATGGGAAAAGTGGGGGGAAAAGGCGGGAAAAAATAGAAAATGTGGGGGAAAATGGGAAAAATGGGGGAAAAAAGGGGGAAAAAATCGGGAGAAAAACCTGGAAAAAGTAGGGGAAAAAACGGGGAAAACGGGGGAAAAACGGGAAAAGAGTGGAAAAAAACCGGGAAAGAGATGGGAGAAAAATGAAAAACGGGGAAAAACGCGGGGAAAGCGGGGGAAATGCGGGAAAGCGGGACAGGGAGCGGGTCCCGCCGGGCCCCCCGGGCCGGGCGGCTCCTCCGGGGCTCGGAGCGGGGCCGGTGGCACCGGGGCTGCCCCAGGGGGTGCCCGGGCCGGGGGGTGCAGGAGGGGAAGAGCCGCAGGGTTCAGCTCCGGAGCCGATTTTCCCACGGGGAGGGCGGGAGGAAAGGAAAAGGGACAGTGAGAAAGGGGAGGGGGCTGAGGCTCCGTCCCCGCTGCACAAACAAACGCGGGTTTGAAGCGCCTTCCCCTCCAAAAACGCTGCGGAAGCACCGCGAGGCTCCTGAAATTTGACATTTTTGTTAAAGCCGCGGGCCCGGAGTGGTGAGAACGCGGCGGGACGGCAGCGCCCGGCTCAAGGAAACAAAGAGGGGTTCGCATCCCCCGGGCTGAGGCGGCAGGAGCCGTGACCCCACCTCAGCACCGGGAAAAACCCCGGGGAGGAAGGATGGGAGCCCCTCGAGCACCGCCAGACCCGCCTTCCCACCGGGCAGCGGCCCCGGATCCCCGGACCCCCGGACCCCTGGATCCCTGGATCACCGGATCCCCGGATCACCGGATCACCGGATTGCCAGATCCCCGGAACACCGGATCGCTGGATCCCCGGACCCCCAGATCCCTGGATCACTGGATCCCTGGTTCCCCGGATCCCCGGAATGCTGGATCACCGGATCCCCGGACCCCTGGATCCCCGGATCCCCGGACCCCCGGATTGCCAGATCCCCAGATCCCTGGATCCCCAGACCCCCGGATCCCCAGAACCCCTGATCCCCGGACCCCCAGATCACCGGATCCCTGGATCCCCAGATTGCCAGATCGCCGGCTCCCCAGATCCCCGAACCCCCGGATCCCTGGATCCCCAGATCCCCAGATTGCCGGATCCCCAGATCCCTGGATCCCCAGATCCCGAACCCCCAGATCCCCGGATCCCTCCGTGCCGGGCCCGGGGCTCTCCCGGAGCCGGGGATGCTCGGGCGGGAGGGCAGCGGCCACCCCGGGAGCTGCCGCCCCCCAAAAAACCGGCCCGGCCCACTGGGGGAACGGGGGAGAGCGGCCCCGGCTCTGCGGGGAACCCCCGGCTGTAAATCATCAATCATAAACAATCAATCATCAATAATCAGCAATCAGCAATCAGCAATCAGCAATCATCAGTCATCAATCATCAACAATAAATCATCAATAATAATCAATCATCAATAATCACCAATCATCAATCACCAATCATCAATCAATAATCATCAATCACCAATCATCAATGATCAATCACCAATCATCAATCACCAATCATCAATCAATAATCATCAATCAACAATCATCAATCATCAATCACCAATCACCAATCAGCAATTATCAATCATCAATCACCAATCATCAATCATCAATCACCAATCATCAATCATCAGTCATTGATCACCAATCGTCAATCATCAATCACCAATCACCAATCACCAATCACCAATCACCAATCACCAATCACCAATCAATCCCCGTGGGCTGCTGGGCCCGCCCTGGCTCGGCAGGAAGAGCAGGAGGGGATTTGGGATCAGGAGAGAACCTTGGGATCAGGAGGGAATTTTGGGGTTATGAGAGGACTTTGGGATCAGGAGGGAATTTTGGGATTATGAGAGGACTTTGGGATCAGGAGGGAATTTTGCCCCTCCCAGCTGTGGTCTCAGCCCCACCCGCGGCTGGATCAGCCCCGGGAGCGGAGGGACCTTGGAGGGTCTGAGGGAGCTGATCCATCCACGCAGAGGCATCCAAAATCTGGATCCTGTCCCATCCAAAGGGATGGATCCCAGTCCATCCAAAACCTGGATCCTGGCCCATCCAAAAGGTGGGACCTGCTCATTCCCAAGGGATGGATCCCAGTCCATCCAAAACCTGGATCCTGGCCCATCCAAAAGGTGGGACCTGCTCATTCCCAAGGGATGGATCCCAGTCCATCCAAAATCTGGATCCTGGCCCATCCAAAGGGTGGGACCTGCTCATTCCAAAGGGATGGATCCTGGCCCACCCAAATGTTGGATGCTGGGCCAGGGTGGGCAGGGGGAGCTCCAGCCCTTTTTTCCCAGGGGTGGGCACCATCCTTCAAGCAGCAGTGCCCTCAAATGCCCCATCCATCCTCTTCATCCTTTTCATCCTCACCATCCTCATCCTCCTTGCCCTCCTCATCCTCACGCAGCTCCGGGCCTGGAGCCCCGAGCCTCACCCCCGCGGATGCTTTTGGTGCCCCCACAGTCCCTCTGCTGGGGGTTAACCCCTAAATCTGCCAAATCCCGTCCCCGCAGCCCGGCGCGGAGTCCTCCCCTCCCCCGGCAGCCCTCCCCTCCCCCGGCACCCTCCCCTCCCCCGGCCCGGCTGTTTGGGATGTATCAGCGCTCCCATCTCAGCTGCCGCTCTCCATCCCTCAGCGATAAGCGATCTGCGGAGAACGCTGCGCTCCCTCCCGCCGATATTTCCCCCCGCGGGGCCGATTTTCCGCATCCTCCCAGCGGCGGCCCCGCTCTGCCCTCGGGTTTTGGGTGGGGGATTTTCTCCCCTCGGTTCCGTGTCCCCGGATCCGAGATCACAGCCCCGACATTCGGGCGGGCGGAGCTGCCGGGGACAATCGATTCTCCCCGCTCGGCTCCCGGTGCCGGCCGGAACATTCGATCCACGTGAGAGCAGCGCTGCCCGCGGCTCCTGCCCCGGACCGGGGGGAACCGGCACCCCAAAAACCGGGAACGCTGCTGGAGCCGGCCGGGAGCAGCCGGGAGGGGAGGGGAGGGAAGGGAAGGGAAGGGAAGGGAAAAGGGAAAAGGGAAAAGGGAAAAGGGAAAAGGGAAAAGGGAAAAGGGAAAAGGGAAAAGGGAAAAGGGAAAAGGGAAGGGAAAAGGGAAAAGGGAAGGAAAAAGGGAAAAGGAAAGGAAAAAAAAGGGAAAAGGAGAAGGAAAAAGGGAAAAGGAAAGGAAAAAGGGAAAAGGAAAGGAAAAAGGGAAAAGGAGAAGGAAAAAGGGAAAAGGAAAGGGAAAAGGGAAAAGGAAAGGGAAAAGGGAAAAGGGAAAAGGGAAAAGGGAAAAGGAAAGGGAAAAGAGAAAAGGAAAGGAAAAAGGAAAAAAGGAGAAGGAGAAGGAGAAGGAGAAGGAGAAGGAGAAGGAAAAAGGAAAAAGGAAAAAGGAAAAAGGAAAAAGGAAAAAAGGAGAAGGAGGAGGAGAAGGAGAAGGAGAAGGAGAAGGAGAAGGAGAAGGAGAAGGAGAAGGAGAAGGAGAAGGAGAAGGAGAAGGAGAAGGAGAAGGAGAAGGAGAAGGAGAAGGAGAAGGAGAAGGAGAAGGAGAAGGAGAAGGAGAAGGAGAAGGAGAAGGAGAAGGAAGCAGCCGGGAGCAGGGAAAGCCATGCCCTCTGCACGGCCAAACTGGGCTGTGCTGGGATGGCAAACTGGGACCAGTCTGCCGCCCCGCCAGTGCCACACCCGCGGCCCAGAGAGGGCCGATAACGCAGGGAAAGGCGATTCCAGCCGGGTGCCTGGGGAAAGCACACGGTGGGGCTGGGAGGGCACGGGGATAATTGGATTTTGGGGTCCCAGAGAGACTCCCTGGGTCCCAAATCCCCCGAGCTCCCAGTGTGCGGCCCAGTCCTCGGCTGCGGGATCAGGGTGGGTGCGGTGGATGCACCCAGGGGTGCTCCAGGGGGATCCCAACCCCCTCCCGCAGGAATCCCCCCTCAGGCAGGGCGGTGCTGGATTCGCGGGGATGGGGAGGTTGAGGCACAGCACCGGGATGTTACAAACATTAAATACCACAAACTACCTGTGCTGGATTTACAATAACGTGCCAATATCTGTCACCTACGTTGGACAGTGTGTCCCCAGCCTGAACCAACAGAAAAATGCCAACACCACAGTGACACATGGAGGGCATGAAGAAGGAGAAAAAGGACAAGGCACACCCAATTTCCTCCATCTTGTCCCCTTTGAACCCCTCATCTAGAATCCTAAAATTTTACTTTTGCACCCTTGCCACACTTAATTATTACTCATATCAAACACTCAGAGCTGGTAATTGATCCTGTAAGATTGAAAACTCTTTTCCATGGACAGAGATCACAGCCAGTGTCTCTGGGGGCTCTGTCCAGGGGGGTTCCTGACCCCTGCCAGGGTCCCAGGGCAGCCAGAGGGAAGCTCTGGATTCCCACAGCTCCCCACGAGGAGATCGGGGCGGTCCCCGAGCCCCGATCCCGGCGCTGGGACAGGTTCCCCCAGCCGGGCTGGGTCACGGAATAACCTCGGTGTTGCCCCCTCCAGCTGCCCAAAATCCAGCTGCGGGCTCTGTTCTCTCAGCCCCGGCTCTCTGCTGGTGCCTCCAGCCGGGGAATGCTCAGAGGAGGAGGAGGAGGAGGGAGGGATGGAGGCAGCTCCAGCTGGATGCAGGCGGAGGGAGAGACCCGCAGGGGGCTCGGAGCTGCTGCCGGGCTCCTCTTCCTCGCAGCTCTGCCCTCGGCTCGGGGGTACATCAGTGCTGGTCCGGTTGGTTTGGCGGTGCCCAGGCAGGGATGGTGGTGCCCAGGAGCTGCGCCAGCCCCGTCTGCTCCATCCCGCAGTGAATTCCCGCAGGAATTCCTGCCCAGGGCTTGCAGGTTTGCAGCTCTGCAGCTCGGCTGGCCAGGAAGGGTTTGGTCAGACCCCACAGCGCGGAGCTGCTGCCCCTGTGGGCACTGGGGTGGCACTGGGACGGCACCGGGATGGCACTGGGATGGCACCGGGATGGCACTGGGATGGCACTGGGATGGCACTGGGCTGAAGTGGGAGGGCAGCTGAGGCACCCCAAATGTGCTGCCACGTGTGGTGAGAAGTGATTAAGGTATTTATTAAGAGGTTTGGAGAGCCTCCTTGTGTAGCACAACCCAAAATGGCACAAAATGAACACAAGATGGACCCAAATGGTACCAAAATGAACCCAAGATGAACCAAAATGGTCAAAAAATGAACCCAAGATGGACCCAAAATGGTCCCAAAATGAACTTAAAATGAACCAAAATCAACCCAAAATGGACCCAAAATGGTCACAAAATGAACCCAAGATGAACAAAAAATGGTACCAAAATGCACCTAAAATGAACCAAAATGGACACAAAATGAACCAAACTGAACCAAAATGAACCCAAGATGAACCAAAATGGCCCCAAAATGCACCCAAAATGAACCAAAATGGACACAAAATGAACCTAAAATGAATCCAAAATGAACCAAAATCGCCCCAAAATGCACCTAAAATGAACCAAAATGGACACAAAACGAACCCAAGATGAACCAAAATCGCCCCAAAATGCACCCAAAATGAACCCAAATGGAGAGCCGCTCACAGGGTCTCCCCCGTTGGTCAGTTCTGCCCCATTGGCACCTTGGAGTTCATTGTCCCATTCCAGCTCCAGCCCGGCTGTCCCATCCTTGTTTTTCTCTCTCCAGCCCACGCTGTTTGTGCTCCTGGGCTGAGATTTGGGTCATTGTCCTCGGTCCCGGCTGGAGCAGGAATTGTTTTGTGTCCTGCTCCGTGCAGAGAGCTCAGCACCCCATAACACGGAGCCCAGAGCCGCACACTGAAGCAGCAGAGAAGCTGAAAAGCAGAGAAGCCCAAACCTGAGGCGTCAGAAGGACACAAATCCCAGAACCATGGGATGGTTTGGGTTTGGAAGCTCAGAGCCCCTCAGTGCCAGCCCCGCCATGGCAGGATCGAGTCAGCAAGGATGGGATGGGTTGGGATCAGTGGGATGGGATGGGATGGGTTGGGATCAGTGGGATGGGATGGGATCAATGGGATGGGATGGGATCAATGGGATGGGATCAATGGGTTGGGTTGGGATGGGATCAGTGGAATGGGATCGATGGGATGGGATCAATGGGATAGGATCAATGGGATGGGATCAATGGGATGGGTTGGGATCAATGGGATGGGATCAGTGGGATGGGTTGGGATCAATGGGATGGGATGGGATCAATAGAATGGGTTGTGATGGGATCAATGGGATGGGATCGATGGGATGGGATCGATGGGATGGGATCGATGGGATGGGATCGATGGGATGGGATGGGATCAATGGGATGGGATGGGATCAATGGGATGGGATCAATGGGATAGGAGGGGATGGGATGGGATGGGATGGGATGGGATGGGATGGGATGGGATGGGATGGGATGGGATGGGATGGGATGGGATGGGATGGGATGGGAATCAATTGGATGGGTTGTGATGGGATCAATGGGATGGAAGAACAGGAGGGGATGGGATAAATTGGGATAGGATGGGATGGGATCGATGGGATGGGATGGGATGGGATGGGATGGGATGGGATGGGATGGGATGGGATGGGATGGGATGGGATGGGATGGGATGGGATGGGATGGGATGGGATGGGATGGGATGGCGTGTCCCCACGCCCCGGGGGCCGGGGCAGCGCCCAGCACGCTCTGCTCGGGGCCCTGTCCCAGCTCCAGCCCCACTCGGGTCCATTTCCCACGGACACGGGTGGATCTGCCTCGGGAAGGAGCCGAGCCCCTGCGGGGGTTCCACGCTGCCAGCCCGGGTCAGCTCCAGCTCCTGTGCCCAAACCCAGCGGGGACGTTCGGGGTGAAGTGCTGATGGGGCAATCAGCCAAAATCCCGGTCCTGAGCCATTCCCACCTGGGAAGAGCCCGCAACGGAGCGGTTTGGTCCATTCCGGGGGGAACCGAGTGTCCCCCTGATTCTTAAGATTTTCTAAAGCCTTCTGAGTTTACATTCTGTTAGAAAACTTTCTCACACAACTTTCTGTAAACAACATATTGTTTTGCATTCCTCCATGGGGGTGGAGAAACTTGATGTACTGGTGGTTTGTCCAATGTCTTTGGAGAGGTGGCCCATTCACTCTCCAATCCACTGTCACCTTTGGAAAAGTATAAAAGTTGGAAATAAAATAAAAACTAAATAAAATAAACTCTCTCTTTTACCTTGCAAAATAGCAGTGGCTCGCGTTGTGCTTTCACGTGTCCTATAGCGACAACCGAGTTGTCCCTGCCCTGTCCCACCCCTTTGGATGCCGCCCTGCTCCTCACCCGGCACAGGGCTGGAAGGAGGGAGCAGCTCCCAGCAGGGAATCCCGCTTGGAGCCGGGATTCTGCTCCCTGGTGAGGGACGGAACACGGAGGGAGGAAGGTGAAATCCCCATTTTCCCGCAGGTTCTCCCCCTGGAACGGGAACTGCCTGGATTCCTTTCCGAGCTGGGCGGTTCGAGCCCCTCGGGGGACACGGGGCGCCCACCCAGGCGCGATCCCGCCCCTGGGGAGCTGCTCCCATTCCCATTCCCGGAGCGACCCCTGTGCCCCGAGGATGAGGAGGGTGATGTGGGCTGCGGGGAAGGCGATGATTCCCCGCTAACACCTGCACCCGCAGCTCCCGGGGGCTCCCGAGCTGGGCAATGTGGGAGCAGCTGCTGCCGGGGAGGGCTCATCTTTCTGCTCCAGCCACGGCGAGTCCTCCTGGAACCGTCCCCAGCTCCCGATTGCACCGGGAGCGCCGCGGCTCTGGCACCGCTTCAGTCCCGGCTCGGCGGAGGCAGCTGCGGCTCCTTCTCACAGCCTGGGAAAATATTCAGGGCTCCGCTTTTCCCCGAGAGGCCTGAAATCCAAGCGGCTGCAGCTCCGGTTCCCCCCTCCATCCTCCTCCTGCTGCTTTTCCATCCCCCTTTTCTCAGCCCAGCCTCATGGAAAATCCAGAGATCGTCCCTGCTTTCCTGGGGACAGCAGGTCACCAATCCCATCCCATTGATCCCATCCCATCCCATTGATCCTATCCCATCCCATCCCATCCCATCCCATCCCATCCCATCCCATCCCATCCCATCCCATCCCATCCCATCCCATCCCATCCCATCCCATCCCATCCCATCCCATCCCATCCCATCCCATCCCATCCCATCCCATCCCATCCCATCCCATCCCATCCCTGTCAGGGATCCCACACCTCCCTTCCCTAAATAAATTAACCCATTCCCTCCCTGCCACGTGATTCCATGCAGTAATTCCTCACACGTAATTCCCCACACAGTAATTCCAACCATTCCAAGATACTCCCTGAAGTTACACCCCCATTTTCCAGCTCCCTCCGCTTGCCGAGGGAATATTTTCCCGTGCTTTTCCAGCTCCCAGACCCAGAACCCGCAGGAGGAACCTCCCAGTGAACGATCAGCTCCATCCGTGCCCCTCACCCTGCGGCTGGGAGCGCCGCTGGTCCCTGTGGGACAGAGGAGGAATTCAGATCCAAATCCAGAGATTCCCATCCCTGTTTGACAGAGCAGGAATTCAGGCCCAGAGGGGTTCCCCAAATTCCCAGCCCAGATTCCCATTCCTGTGTGACAGTGGAGGAATTCAGATCCAAAGGGGTTACACTTGTTCCCATCCCTGTTTGACAGGAGTAATTCAGATCCAACGTGGTTCCCCAAATTCCCAGCCCAGATTCCCAGCCCTGTTTGATGGAGGAGGAATTCAGACCCAAATCCAAAGGGGTTCTGCAGATTCCCATCCTGGATTGATACAGGAGGAATTAAAGGGTTCCCCAGATTCCCATCCCTGTGTGTTAGAGGAGGAATTCAGACCCAGAGGGGTTCCAGAGATTCCCACCCCTGTTTGACAGAGGAGGAATTCAGACCCAGAGGGGTTCCCCAGGTTCCCAGCCCAGTGGAGTGGACACAGTCAGAATTCCCACAGATCCCCAGGACTCCTGTTTTGGGAAGTTTATCCCTGTTTTACCAGGACGAGCTCCCCAGTAGTGATTCCTACAAAAAGCCACCAATTTTCCCCAGCAGGGAGCGGGGGCACAGCCAGAGCTGCTGGATTTTCACTGGGTGTCTCAGGGGTTTGGGTGCACCTTGGTGTCCCCATCCCCATCCTCATTCCCATCCCCATCTGGGTGGGGGGTGGAGGAGGTTGGGTACAGTTTGGTGCCCCAATCCCCATCCCCCATCCCCGTGCCTGGGGTTTGGGAGCAGCCTGGTGTCCCCATTCCCATCCCCATCCCTATCCCAGGGGGTTTGGGTGCACCTTAGTGCTCCCATCCCCATCTCCATCCCCATCCCAGGGGTTTGGGTGCACCTTGGTGTCCCCATCCCCATTCCCATCCCCATCCTGGGGGTTTGGGTGCAGCCTGGTGTCCCCATTCCCGATCCCAACCTCATCCCAGGGGTTTGGGAGCACCTTGGTGCCCCCGTCCCCATTCCCAACCCCATCTCAGGGGGTTTGGGTTCAGCCTGGTGCCCCCATCTCCATCCCAGGGAGTGGCCTGATATCCCCATCCCTATGTCCATCCCCATCCCTGGGGTTTGGATGCAGCGTGGTGTCCCCATTCCCATCTTCATCCCCATTCCCAACCCAGGGATTTAGGAGCAGCCTGGTGTCCCCATCCTCATCCCCATCCCAGGGGTTTGGGTGCACCTTGGTGCCCCTATCCCCATTCCCAACCCCATCCCAGGGGTTTGGTTTCAGCCTGGTGCCCCCATCCCCATCCCCATCCCCATCCCCATCCCCATCCCCATCCCCATCCCCATCCCCATCCCCATCCCCATCCCCATCCCCATCCCCATCCCCATCCCCATCCCCATCCCAGAGGTTTGGGAGCAGCCTGATATCCCCATCCCTATGTCCATCCCCATCCCAGGGGTTTGGGTGCAGCCTGGTGCCCCCATCCCCATCCCCAACCCCATCCCAGGGGTTTGGGAGCACCTTGGTGCCCCCGTCCCCATTCCCAACCCCATCTCAGGGGGTTTGGGTTCAGCCTGGTGCCCCCATCTCCATCCCAGGGAGCGGCCTGATATCCCCATTCCCATCCCCATCCCAGGGGTTTGAGAGCAGCCTGGTGTCCCCATCCCTATCCCCATCCCAGGGGTTTGGGAGCAGCCTGGTGCTCCCATCCCCATCTCCATCCCCATCCCAGGGGTTTGGGTGCACCTTGGTGCCCCTATCCCCATTCCCAACCCCATCCCAGGGGGTTTGGTTTCAGCCTGGTGCCCCCATCCCCATCCCCATCCCCATCCCAGGGGTTTGGGAGCAGCGTGGTGTCCCCATTCCCATCTTCATCCCCACTCCCAACCCAGAGGTTTGGGAGCAGCCTGGTGTCCCCATTCCCAATCCCAACCCCATCCCAGGGGTTTGGGTGTCTCCATCCCCATCTCCATCCCCATCCCAGGGGTTTGGGTGCACCTTGGTGCCCCTATCCCCATCCCCATCCCCATCCCGGGGGTTTGGGAGCAGCCCGGTGTCCCCATGCCAGGAGTTCTCCCGGCACCGGGAGCACGGGGACAGGCACGGGCCGCGGTGGCAGCGGTGACAAACGAGGCAGAACGGCGCTGGCGACGCTCCGTGAATTAATCGGGAGCGGGGCCGGGCGGACAAAGCGCTGGAACCGCGTCCGGCCGTGATTGAATTACAGCGCTCCGCACCGATGGGCACGGCCGGGCCCGGCACGGGACAGCCCGGGACAGGCAGGGATTGGGGCAGGGATTGGGGCAGGGATTGGGGCAGGGATGGGCAGGGATTGGGGCAGGGACAGGCAGGGACGGGCAGGGATGGGGGCAGGGATGGGCAGGGATTGGGGCAGGGATTGGGGCAGGGATGGGCAGGGATGGGGGCAGGGATTGGGGCAGGGATGGGGGCAGGGATGGGCAGGGATTGGGGCAGGGATGGGCAGGGATTGGGGCAGGGATGGGCAGGGATTGGGGCAGGGATTGGGGCAGGGATGGGCAGGGATTGGGGCAGGGATTGGGGCAGGGATTGGGGCAGGGATTGGGGCAGGGATGGGCAGGGATTGGGGCAGGGATGGGCAGGGATTGGGGCAGGGATTGGGGCAGGGATGGGCAGGGATTGGGGCAGGGATTGGGGCAGGGATTGGGGCAGGGATTGGGGCAGGGATTGGGGTAGGGATTGGGGCAGGGATTGGGGCAGGGATGGGGGCAGGGATTGGGGCAGGGATGGGCAGGGATGGGCAGGGATTGGGGCAGGGATGGGGGCAGGGATTGGGGCAGGGATTGGGGCAGGGATGGGCAGGGATTGGGGCAGGGATGGGGGCAGGGATTGGGGCAGGGATTGGGGCAGGGATGGGCAGGGATTGGGGCAGGGATGGGGGCAGGGATGGGGGCAGGGATGGGGGAAGGGATGGGCAGGGATTGGGGCAGGGATTGGGGCAGGGATGGGCAGGGATGGGCAGGGATCGGGGCAGGGATGGGCAGGGATCGGGGCAGGGATGGGCAGGGATTGGGGCAGGGATTGGGGCAGGGATGGGCAGGGATTGGGGCAGGGATTGGGGCAGGGATGGGCAGGGATTTGGGCAGGGATGGGGGCAGGGATGGGCAGGGATTGGGGCAGGGATTGGGGCAGGGATTGGGGCAGGGATTGGGGAAGGGATTGGGGCAGGGATTGGGGCATGGAATGGGTTTGGGCAAGGGAATGGATTTGAGCAAGGGCAAATATTTGGGCAAGGGCAAGTATTTGGGCTGGGGCAGAGATGTTGGATGGGATTTGGGCTGGGGCGGGGATTTGGGCAGGAATTTGGGCAGGGACAGGGATTTGGGCAAGGGTAGGGATTTGAGCATGGATCTGAGATTGGGGCAGGGATCTGGGCGGGGATTTGGGCAGGGATTGGGGCAGGGATTTGGGCAGGGGCAGGGATTTGGGCAGCATTTTGGGCACAGATTTGGGCAGCTCCAGAACAGCTCCAGAACAGCTTCAGGAACAGCTCAGGAACAGCTCCAGAACAGGTCCAGAACAGCTCCAGGAACAGTTTAGGAACAGATCCAGGAGCAGCTCCAGAACAGCTCCAGGACAGCTCCAGGAACAGCTCCAGGACAGCTCCAGGACAGCTCCAGAACAGCTTCAGGAACAGCTCCAGAACAGCTCCAGAACAGCTCCAGGACAGCTCCAGGAACAGCTCAGGAACAGCTCCAGAACTGGTCTGGAACAGCTCCGGAACAGCTCAGGAACAGCTCCAGAAATGGTTCCAGAACAGCTTCAGGAACAGCTCCAGAACAGCTCCAGGACAGCTCCAGGAACAGCTCAGGAACAGCTCCAGCCTGGCTGAGCTCCGGAAGGGCCAAGCCCAGCCCTGGCAGAGGCTGAACCCTGACCTGGCTGAGTTCTGGATGGAACCTGAGGAGCTGGGATTTGGCACCAGGTTTTGCTCCCCTGGCAGTGCCAGGCTCCCTCCTCACACCGTGCCCTGTCCCTCGTGGGCAGCCCCTCTCCAGTGTCTCATTTAGCTCATTGGGGTGAGAATTCTGGGATAAATCAGGAATCACCTGACTGGGGGTGCTGGGGGTGCATCAGCGTTGACAGGTGTGGGAGCAGAACCCACCCAGCCCCTTCTCCTCCTGTTTTGGGAGCTCTCCCCCCTCACACCCAGATAAAATCAATAATTTCTGAAAGCCCTCCCACCTTGCACCCAGATAAAATCAATAATTTCTGAAAGCCTGGGCCCTCCCCACAGCTCCCCAGAGCTCAGCCTGAACCTTGTCAGAACCCAGGCCTGGTTCAGGGGTTCCGTGTGGTGGAAAAGTCTCTCCTCCAAGCCGAGCTGCCAAAGAAAGGCTCAGCAGTCTCTGTTGTTCAGTCTCAAGGCAGTTTATTGCAAGTTATCTGAAAGATTTTCTTCTCAGACTGCTGTGGTTTGCTCAGCAGCTCAGGCAGAGGCACACACACACCCTGACATCCTCTCTGTCCCCTAATTTCATCTTTTCTCCCTCTGCCCAGGGAGAAAAACATTAACATTACGTGTTAAATATTTACAGTTTTTCCCCAATGCCTATTACCCATATTAAATGGTGCTTTTCTATCTTTTATATGGTACATTACGTGTTACATGTTACAGTTTTCCCCCAATGCCCATTACCTATATTAAATGGTGCTTTTCTATCTTTTATATGGTACATTACATGTTAAATATTTACAGTTTTTCCCCAATGCCTATTACCTATATTAAATGGTGCCTTTCTACCCTAAACCAATCTGTGAGTGCCAACATCACCAAGAACATGGAGGTAAGGAAGAAGAAAGAGGGAGGACAGGACAGGCCCAGATCCCTCCATCTTAAACCCTCTGACCCCCATGTACAAAACCAAAACCCCCTGTACAGCA
>NC_044233.2:6128069-6313069 GCF_003957565.2 Taeniopygia guttata | reverse complement strand
CCTGTGAGGCTGGGAGTGCGTGGATCCTTTGTCTGCAGTTTGGGTTAAAGGAACAAACTCTGGGAGAATAAACCCCAAACACCAATAAAACACCAAAACCCAATAAAAACCCCAAAGCTGAGCCACAGGCCCAGGGAGAGGTATCCTGGGAATGCTCTCGATGTGCTCCAGCCTCTCCTGGATCTCATTCCCAAATTCCCATCATGGATAAGGAAGGGTCGGCCCATCCCCATCCCATCCCATCCCATCCCATCCCATCCCATCCCATCCCATCCCATCCCATCCCATCCCATCCCATCCCATCCCATCCCATCCCATCCCATCCCATCCCATCCCATCCCATCCCATCCCATCCCATCCCATCCCATCCCATCCCATCCCATCCCACTGCCCTGACCTCTCCTCCTCCCCCTGCCTGACTCCTCCTCTCCTCCTTTTCAAGGAAAGAAAACCCCACAATGTTTGTTTTTATTTTATTTATTGGGTGCAGGCCAAGCAGCTCCAGCTCCCGCTAAAAACCTTTTTCTTCCCAAATTCTGAATAATTTCCCAGCTGAAATTATCGATCGCCTCAGAAGCGCTGCTCAGCACTTCTCAGCACTTCTCCAGCCCAAAATCAATATCTGTTACTGGATAGCAGGAGCTGCGAGGCTCTGGAGATGAAGGTGGTGAAAGTTAAAAGAATATGTTAATAAAAAATGAAATTATTTATAGCTGGGGCCGATTCCAAGGCGCTCCTGTCCCAGGGCTGCAAGAATCCACAGGAAATCATTCCCTGAGAGCATCCAAGCACTGAACACCAGGATTTCCTCATGGACACATCACAGGAATTCCAGATTTTAGCCAAAAATCCCAGAGCTGCGCCAGCCCAGCAGCTACAGGGGCTGCTCACCACCACCAAAAATCTGATTTTTTCCACAAAAATCCTCTGAATTCCCAAACTGAAATGAAATGAATCCTCCCACGTCCCTGCTTGAGGTGCTGATGAGCAGGACACGGATCCCAGAGTATGAATTTGGAGTGAAAACTCCCAATTTTGGGGGTGAAAGCTCAGGGATGGGGACGGAGGTCAATAATCCTTGAGGGAACCAGGGTGGGAGTGACCCCAACGAGGTCCCCAATTCCTGCAGGGACAGGCTGGAGAAGAGGGATGGAAATCACGGGAAAAGGGATTTTATTCCATGAAAAACAAAGATTGGGAGCTGCTGCTCAGGAGAAACCTGCCCATCCCTGGATTCCTGGGGGAGGATGGGAGAAAAGCGGGATGGAAAAGGAAAAACCCCAGACAAAAAGGGACAATTCCCAGTGGGAGGAAAGGGACAAACCCAGCCCCAGTTTTCCCAAAATACGGCACAAAAATTTGGGAATGTTGGAGCTGGGCCTAAAATTCGGATTATCCCAGCCCACTCCAGGAAATGGGTTGGAATGGAGGCAGGACTTAAAGTCAGGCTCGCCCCAAAGGGAAGAGGGAAATTCCCAGTCTGGGATCCCGAGGGATGAAGGGAAAACACAGGAAATCCTGGAAAAATCCTGGAATGGCTCGGCCTGGGAGGGCCTGGGAGCAGGGCAGGGCCACCACCCTCGTCCCAATCCGGCCAAATTCCCGTGGACACTCCCAGGGATCCAAGAGCTCCTTGGGAATTCCAGAGAATTCCAATTCTCTGGGAATTCCAGCCCAGCCAGGAGCTCCTTCCCAAAAATCCCACCCAAACCTTTCCAGCGATGGTGTTGGAACATTTTATGGAGGAGCTGGAAAAGGCCAAGTCTGGCACTGCTGCACCACCGGGCCCCGCCTGTCCTCCTGTTCCATGTTTATTTTAAAATAAAAATATTGTTATTTTAGAACAAAAAAGTCCTAAAAAAGATGGAGGACAAAGGGATGGAGCCATCCTGGGATGTGCAGCTGGGATAGGCTGGGAAAAACTCACTGGAGGGTTCTCAAAAATTATGTTTTACCCCCAAAATTCCCCCATAATTTCTATATTTTACCTCCAAAATTACGCCTATTATTTCCACATTTCACCCCAGTAATGTCTGCGTTTTACCCCTAAAATTCTCCCTATCATTTCTGTATTTTACCCCTAAAATTCCTCCCATCATTTCTGTATTTTACCCCCAAAATAACCCCTATTTTTTCCATATTTTACCCCAGAAATTCCTCCAGTAATGTCTGTATTTTACCCCCAAAATTCCCCTTATCATTTCTATATTTTACCCCAAAATTCCCCCTATAATTTCAGTATTTTACCCCAAAAATTCCCCAATTATTTCCGTATTTTACCCCCAAAATTCCCACTCTCCCTCCTTTCCAAGCCGCCTTTTCATTGCTCATCCTGCTGATCCCAGTGGATTTTCCTGGATGGTTGTGGGGGGGTTAAAGCTCCCCTCCCCATCCTGCTGTGCCCCAAAAATTCCAGCTCCTCCTGCACTTCCCGATCCCCTGGGCTGTGGAATGGCCCTCGGCTGTGGGATCAATGGGATCAGGAACAGGGAATTGGGAATGTGGGCTGTGGGATCAGGAACAGGGAACTGGGAATGGTCCTGGGCTGTGGGATCAATGGAATCAGGAACAGGGAACTGGGAATGGCCCTGGGCTGTGGGATCAGTGGGATCAGGGAGTTGGGAGTTGTCCTGGGCTGTGGGATCAGGAACAGGGAACTGGGAATGGATCTGGACTGTGGGATCAGTGGGATCAGGAACAAGGAACTGGGAATGGCCCTGGGCTCTGGGATCAGTGGGATCAGATCAGGAACAGGGAACTGGGTATGGGAACAGGGAGCTGGGAATGGCCCCGGGCTGTGGGATCAGTGGGATCAGGAACAGGGAACTGGATATGGGAACAGGGAACTGGGAATGGCCCTGGGCTGTGGGATCAGGAACAGGGAACCAGGAATGGCCCCAGGCTGTGGGATCAGGAACAGGGAGCTGGGAATGGCTCTGGGCTGTGGGATCAGTGGGATCAGGAACAGGGAACTGGATATGGGAACAGGGAACTGGGATGGGAATGGATCTGGGCTGTGGGATCAGGAACAGGGAGCGGGGAATGACCCTGGGCTGTGGGATCAGTGGGATCAGATCAGAAACAGGGAACTGGATATGGGAACAGGGGGCTGGGAATGGCTCTGGGCTGTGGGATCAGGAACAGGGAGCTGGGAATGGCCCTGGGCTGTGGGATCAGTGGGATCAGGAACAGGGAGCTGGGAATGGCTCTGGGCTGTGGGATCAGTGGGATCAGGAACGGGGAACTGGATATGGGAACAGGGAACTGGGAATGGTTCTGGGCTGTGGGATCAGAACAGGGAACAATGAATGGATCTGGGCTGTGGGATCAATGGGATCAGGAACAGGGAACTGGATATGGGAACAGGGAACTGGGAATGGCTCTGGGCTGTGGGATCAATGGAATCAGGAACAGGGAGCTGGGAATGGCCCCGGGCTGTGGGATCAGGAACAGGGAACTGGGAATGTGGGCTGTGGGATCAGTGGGATCAGGAACAGGGAACTGGATATGGGAACAGGGAACTGGGATGGGAATGGCTCTGGGCTGTGGGATCAGGAACAGGGAGCTGTGAATGGATCTGGGCTGTGGGATCAGGAATGGGGAACTGGGAATGGCCCTGGGCTGTGGGTTCAATGGGATCAGATCAGGAACAGGGAACTGGATATGGGAACAGGGAGCTGGGAATGGCTCTGGGCTGTGGGATCAGCAGGATCAGGAACAGGGAACTGGGAATGGCTCTGGGCTGTGGGATCAGAAACAGGGAACTGGATATGGGAACAGGGAGATGGGAATGGCTCTGGACTGTGGGATCAGGAACAGGGAGCTGGGAATGGCCCTGGGCTGTGGGATCAGTTGGATCAGGGAGCTGGGAATGGGGTGGGAGCTGGGAATGGCCCTGGGCTGCCATAAAACATCCCCAGGATCAGGGATTGGGATCGGGATCCTGCCCGGGCTGGGCACGTTCCCTGTGGGATTTCCTGGGAATGTGGCTCCAGTCGGAGCGAGAGGTTTGGGGTTGGGAATGGCTGGTGAGGGGATATTGACCCAAAATATTTACCTACAGTAATATCGAGGAAATACCTAAAATAATACCCACAATAACAGCTAAATGAAATACCTAAATAACATATCTAGATAAAATAACATACCTAAAATAATGCCTAAAACAATATCTGGATAAAATACCTAAAGTCATAGGTAAATAACGTAAATAAAATACATAAAACAGTACCCAAATGAAATACATGAATAAAATACCTAAATAGCACACCTAGATAAAATACCTAAGTAACATACCTACAATAAAATCTGGATAAAATACCTAAAGTCAAAGGTATCCCGGAATTCCCGTCCCTCCATCCCTCCCCAGAGGGGTCAGCGCCCCTCTGCTCCCCCTGCAGCCGCCGCCCGGCCGGGGGAGCAGAAAGGAGAAATAATTAAAAATAAAAGCAGCGGAATCGGAGCCGGGCGATGCGCGGAGCCGCCAGATAAGGGGCAGATGTGATTTTTGCAGATAAGCGTAGTAATTTAGATAAATCTCGAGGCTTTAGAGCCTTTCGCTTGCGTCCCTTTTCTTTCTGTCTGATTTTTTTCTTTTTTTTTTTTCAATTTTATCTCGCCAGTCAAGAGGAGGGGGAGCGGGGAGGAGGGAGAGGGGGGGAGGTTTAATCTTTGGGGAGTTTTTCTTTTCTTTTTAATGTGTTTTTCTCCAGAAGGTGGGATAATGGGAGCCGCTCTCCCCCCACGCACACACACACACACGCGCGCGCGTGAGCCCGGGCGATGTTTTTTTAAAAGCGGCGGACAAAAATCAAAATATTTGAAAATGTATTTCATGGTAATTATGTCATATTTCATGGGCTGATGCCACTACTGAAAGAGAGCCTGAATGCCTTAATTTGTATAGAAATTGTAATCATTTGTTCATTTCAAGGTGAAAATTGCATTTTTTAATTTAAATTGTATCCTGCGTGATAGTCTATTATCTAGTAAAATTGTCTCCATGTCTGAATGCCTTATATGCAGCTGCAATGCTTGTTACAAATCCAGTTATATTCATAAAAGCTTTGTCCATGTCTCGGGAAATGTGAACAGTTTCTTCTGGGTTTCTTCTCTCCCTTTTTTCCTTCCCCCCCTCCCCTTCCCTCCCACCCTCATTCTCCCCCCTCTTCCCCATCGGATGTTTTTTTTTTAATTTTTTTTTTTTGGTCTCCTGGTTGAAATAAACCTAAATCTGCCATTAATAATAATTAGCCTGGCTCCGTACAAAAGGCAGTCCTGGGTGGAATTCGGGGTGAGGGACGTGCAGGAATCAGCCAGGATTCCTGGGTATTTGATTTATTTTTATTTATTTATTTTTCAGTCGAGAAAAATGAAAAGGGATGAGAGGAGGGAGAGCAGAAAAGAGAAAAAGGTGGGGATGAGGGGAGAGGGTTGTGAGGCAGAGCCGGCACAGGGAACTCGATCCCAAAGGAACTGAGAGAGGGACTGCAGTCAAATTTGGGGATTTTGGGGATTTGGGAGGGACAAGGATGCTTGGCTTCCAACTCCTGGCTGTAGGAGAATATTCCCAATATTTTCCATCAGTCCTGCCCCTGGAATCGCAGTTATTCCCTGGTGGATTTTAGGGATGCCCAGGGGTGCTGAGGGAAAGCAGAGCCTGAGGAGGGAATTGGGGTGTCCGGGATCCCCCAGCCCCGGGAAAATGGGATTTCCTCCCCTCCCGGCCCCGCCCCATTCCTGGGGAATTCCAAGGGGGAATTGGGATGGAGGGAACCACAGACACCCCAAACTGGGCCTGCTGCACCCCCCGAGGGTCGGAAGGACCTGGAACCCTCCAGGGGGGAATTCCTGCTCCACCAGGCTGCTTTTTCTTGGGAATGTGGGTTTGGGAACGCTGCACATCACCCTGCTCCCCTGCCCTCCCCTAGCACCCCTCTTCCAGGAAAACTCTCCCAAGAGGAGATTTCCCAGCCTGGAGCAGAAAATGGGAATGTTGGCACAGGAGGGAGGAAGGGAATGTTCCGGGAATGCAGGATCATGAGCTCCACGTTTAAATTGTTAAAATTCCGGGCGCTCTGCGCCAGGTGAGCGCGAGGCCGGGCCGGGATCTTAATTACAATTAATCCCGAAAAAAGAAAGGAGTGGGGCTGGCGTGGAAATCCTCCCGGAGGGACTTAATTCCCTCCCGTGTCCCTGGCCCTGCTCCGAACTCCCTGATTTTATGCAGGGCCACAGCCCAGTTTAATCAGCTCCGGGCTGGAACCGCTCGGGAAGCACCGAGAGCTCCAGCTGGGGGAGTGGAATCCTTGGGATCATCCATGGGATATGGGGCAGGGAAACATCCCTGGGATCTGGAATGGGATATGGGGCAGGGAAACGTCCCTGGGATCGGGAATGGGATATGGGGCAGGGAAATGTCCCTGGGATCAGCCGTGGGATATGGGCAGGGAAACGTCCCTGGGATCGGGAATGGGATATGGGGCAGGACCTGGATATGGGGCAGGGAAATGTCCTTGGGATCAGAAATGGGATATGGGGCAGGGAAATGTCCCTGGGATCAGGAATGGGATATGGGGCAGGGAAACGTCCCTGGGATGGGGAATGGGATATGGGGCAGGGAAACATCCTTGGGATCTGGAATGGGATATGGGGCAGGGAAACGTCCCTGGGATGGGGAATGGGATATGGGGCAGGGAAACGTCCCTGAGATGGGGAATGGGATATGGGGCAGGGAAACGTCCCTGGGATCAGGAATGGGATATGGGGCAGGGAAATGTCCCTGGGATCAGGAATGGGATATGGGCAGGGAAACATCCCTGGGATCAGAAATGGGATATGGGGCAGGGAAACATCCCTGGGATCAGGAATGGGATATGGGCAGGGAAACGTCCCTGGGATCGGGAATGGGATATGGGGCAGGGAAACGCCCTTGGGATCAGGAATGGGATATGGGGCAGGGAAATGTCCCTGGGATCGGGAATGGGATATGGGGCAGGGAAACGCCCTTGGGATCAGGAATGGGATATGGGGCAGGGAAATGTCCCTGGGATCAGGAATGGGATATGGGGCAGGGAAACGTCCCTGGGATCAGGAATGGGATATGGGGCAGGGAAATGTCCCTGGGATCTGGAATGGGATATGGGGCAGGGAAACATCCCTGGGATCAGCCATGGCGATATGGGGCAGGAAATCAGCCCTGGGATCAGCCATGGGGATATGGGCAGGGAAACGTCCCTGGGATCGGGAATGGGATATGGGGCAGGGAAATGTCCCTGGGATCGGGAATGGGATATGGGGCAGGACCTGGATATGGGGCAGGGAAATGTTCTTGGGATCAGGAATGGGATATGGGGCAGGAAATCAGCCCTGGGATCGGGAATGGGATATGGGGCAGGGAAACGTCCCTGGGATCGGGAATGGGATATGGGGCAGGGAAACGTCCCTGGGATCAGCCATGGGGATATGGGGCAGGGAAATGTCCCTGGGATCAGGAATGGGATATGGGGCAGGGAAACTTCCCTGGGATTGGGGATGGGATATGGGGCAGGACCTGGATATGGGGCAGGGAAATAGCCCTGGGATCAGAAATGGGATATGGGGCAGGGAAATATCCCTGGGATCAGGAATGGGATATGGGGCAGAGAAACGTCCCTGGGATCAGTCATGGGGATATGGGGCAGGGAAACGTCCCTGGGATCAGGAATTGGATATGGGGCAGCGAAACATCCCTGGGATTAGCCATGGGGATATGGGGCAGGGAAACGTCCCTGGGATCAGGAATGGGATATGGGGCAGGGAAACGTCCCTGGGATCAGGAATGGGATATGGGGCAGGGAAACGTCCCTGGGATCGGGAATGGGATATGGGGCAGGGAAATGTCTCTGGGATCAGGAATGGGATATGGGGCAGGGAAACGTCCCTGGGATCAGCCATGGGATATGGGGCAGGGAAACGTCCCTGGGATCTGGAATGGGATATGGGGCAGGGAAACGTCCCTGGGATCAGCCACAGGGATATGGGACAGGACCTGGATATGGGGCAGGGAAATGTTCTTGGGATCAGGAATGGGATATGGGGCAGGGAATCATCCCTGGGATTGGGGACGTGGATGTGGGGCAGGGAAACATCCCTAGGATCAGTCATGGGATATGGGGCAGGACCTGGATATGGGGCAGGGAAACGTCCTTGGGATTAGGAATGGGATATGGGGCAGGAAATCATCCCTGGGACCAGCAATAGG
Organism: Taeniopygia guttata; assembly: GCF_003957565.2. NCBI lineage: Eukaryota > Metazoa > Chordata > Aves > Passeriformes > Estrildidae > Taeniopygia > Taeniopygia guttata. The sequence goes on along the minus strand of NC_044233.2, from coordinate 6,304,827 downwards.
GATATGGGGCAGGACATCAGCCCTCGGATCAGGAATGGGATACGGGGCAGGAAATCAGCCCTGGGAACAGGAACAGGAACCTGGATATGGGGCAGGGAAACATCTCTGGAATCAGCAATGGGATATGGGGCAGGGAAATATCCCTGGGAACAGGAACCTGGATGTGGGGCAGGGAAACATCCCTGAGATCAGCCATGGGGATATGGGGTGGGAAAACATCCCTGGGAGGAGCAATGGGATATAGGGCAGGGAAATATCCCTGGGATCAGCCATGGGGATATAGGGCAGGAACCTGGGTGTGGGGCAGGGAAATGTCCTTGGGATCAGAAATGGGATATGGGGCAGGGAAACATCCCTGGGATTGGGGACTTGGATGTGGGGCAGGGAAACATCCCTGGGATCAGCCGTAAGATATGGGGCAAGAAATCATCCCTGGGATCAGGAACAGGAACCTGGATGTGGGGCAGGAAATCATCTCTGGGATCAGGAACAAGGAGATGGATATGGGGTGGGAGCTGGGAATGGCCCTGGGCTGTGGGATCAGTGGGATCAGGGAGCTGGGAATGACCCTGGGCTGTGGGATCAGTGGGATCAGGGAGCTGGGAATGCTCCCAGGCTGTGGGATCAGGAACAGGGAGCTGGGAATGGGGTGTGAGCTGGGAATGGCCCTGGGCTGTGGGATCAGGAATAGGGAGCTGGGAATGGCCCTGGGCTGTGGGATCAGGAACAGGGAGCTGGGAATGGGAATGGGGTGGGAGCTGGGAATGGCCCTGGGCTGCCATAAAACATCCCCAGGATCAGGGATTGGGGTCGGGATCCTGCCCGGGCTGGGCACGTTCCCTGTGGGATTTCCTGGGAATGTGGCTCCAGTCGGAGCGAGAGGTTTGGGGTTGGAATGGCTGGTGAGGGGCTATTGACCCAAAATATTTACCTACAGTAATATCGAGGAAATACCTAAAGTAATACCCACAATAACAGCCAAATGAAATACCTAAATAACATATCTAGGTAAAATAACATACCTAAAATAATGTCTAAAATAATATCTGGATAAAATACCTAAAGTAATTGGTAAATAACGTGAATAAAATAAATAAAATAGTACCCAAATGAAATACATAAATCAAATACCTAAATAACACATCTAGATAAAATACCTAAGTAACACATTTAATATAATACCTGGATAAATTACCTAATGTAAATCAAATACCAAAATAAAATACCTGAAATAATACTCAAATAAAATACCTAAATAAAATAACTAAATAAAATACATAAATAAAGTACATCAATAACATACCTAAAATAATATTTAGATAAGTACTGAAAAAACCCTAAAAAAATCCCTGAAATAATACATTAAAAAAATACATAAATGAAATACCTAAATAACATACATATACGTAAAATACCCAAAATATCACTTAAATAAGTACCAGAAAAAAAACCAACTAAAAACCCCTAAAATAATACCTAAATAAAATATATAAATAAAATACCTAAATAACTTTCCTAGATACAATATCTAAGTAACATATATAAAATAACACTTAAATAAGTAGAGAAAAAAACGTAAAAAAACCCCTAAAATAATAAATACATAAAATAATTTAAATGATACCTAAATAAAAACCTTTAAAAACCCTAAATAAGTGCCTAAAAAGACGCCTAAAAATACCTGAATAAAATTCCTGAATGGAATCCCTAAGGAAATTCCCACATAAACCAGCCAAAACCTCCCCAAACGGGGATTGCTCCGCCTCCAGCCCCAGGAATTGTCATCCCAAAAATGGGCTCCAGGTGTTCCCAACAGGCTGCCCCTGATCCACAAAAAATCTTTGGGATTAATTCCTCTCGGGTGCCCCAGCCAGGGGGAAAAAGATTTTCCCAGGGATTCCTGCCGGAATGGGAACGGGAACGGGAACGGGAACAGGAATGGGGAATGGGAATGGGAATGGGAATGGGGAATGGAAATGGGGATGGGAACAGGAATGGGAACAGAATGGGAATGGGAATGGGAATGGGAATGGGAATGGGAATGGGAATGGAAATGGGGATGGAAATGGGGATGGGAATGGGAATGGGGAATGGGAATGGGGATGGGAACGGGGAATGGGAACAGAATGGGGATGGGAATGGGGACGGGAATGGTAATAGGAGATGGGAGTGGGGAATGGGAATGGGAACGGGAACGGGAACGGGAACGGGAATGGGAATGGGAATGGGAATGGGAATGGGAATGGGAATGGGAATGGGAACGGGAACAGGAACGGGAATGGGAAATGGGAGTGGGGAATGGGAATGGGAATGGGAAAGGGAATGGGAATGGGAATGGGAATGGGAATGGGAATGGGAATGGGAATGGGAATGGGAAAGGGAATGGGAATGGAAATGGGAATGGAAACGGGAATGGTAATGGGAAATGGAAGTGGGGAATGGGAATGGGAATGGGTAATGGGGAATGGCAATGGCAATGGGAATGGGAACAGAATGGGAATGGAAACGGGAATGAGAATGGGAATGGGAATGGGAATGGGAATGGGAATGGGGGGAACACGAACAAGAACGGGAATGGGAACAGGAATGGGAACAGGAAAAGGAACGGGAATGGGAATGGGAATGGGAATGGGAATGGGAATGGGAATGGGAATGGGAACAGGAACGGGACTGGGAACGGGAACGGGAATGGGATTGAAGGATTATAAAATCACGGAATCATGGAATTGCAGGATCATGGAGTCATGGAATAATGGAATTGAAGGATCAGAGAGATGTGCAACTGTGGGATTATAAAATCGCAGAATCGTTGAAATTCAGGATCATGGAATCAAGGAATCATGGAATTGTGGGATTTTGGAATCATAGAATCACCAACTTGCAGGATTATGGAATAATGGAATTGTAGGATCAGAGAACGCTGGAATTGTAGGATTATAAAATCATGGAATCATGGAATTGCAGGATCATGGAATCATGGAATTGAAGGCTCAGAGAGACGTGTAACTGTGGGATTATAAAATCACAGAATTGTGGAAATGCAGGATTATGGAATCAAGGAATCATGGAATTGTAGGATCGGAGAGCCATGGAATTGCAGGATGATAGAATTGTGGAATTGCAGGATTATACAGTTGTGGAATCATGGAATTGCAGGATTATAGAATCACAGAATAATGGAGTTATGGGATTATAGAATTGTGGAATTGTAGAATTATAGAGTAATGGAATTGTAGGATGATACCATCATGGAATAATGGATTTGTAGGATTATGGAATTATGGAATTGCAGGATTATGCAATAATGGAATTGCAAGGTTACAGAATCAAAAAATTATAGGATTATAGGATTATAGAATTATGGAATTGCAGAACCAGACAATCATGGAATTGTAGGGTTGCAGAACTATGGAATTGTAGGATTATAGAATCAGGGAATCATGGAAGTGTAGGATCAGAGAACAATGGATTTGCAGGATTATAAAATCACAGAATCGTGGAATCATGGGATTGCAGGGTTATGGAGTCATGGAATTGTAGGATTATAAATCATGGAAGTGTAGGACCAGAGAATCATGAAATTGCAAGACTGTCGAATCACAGAATTATGGAATTGTATAATCATGGAATTGCAGGATTATAGAATTGTGGAAGTGTAGGATTATACAGTCATGGATTTGAAGGATTATACAATCATGGAATCATGGAACTCTAGAATCAGAGAATCATGGAATTGCAAGGTTACAGAATCGCAGAATTATAGGATTATAGAATTATGGAATTGCAGGATCAGACAATCATGGAATTGTAGGATTACAGAACCATGGAATTTTAGATTATAGAATCATGGAATCATGGAAATGTAGGATCAGAGAACCATGGATTTGCCGGATTATAAAATCACAGAATCATGGAATCATGCAATCCGAGGATTATGGAGTCATGGAATTGTAGGATTATAGAATTAAAGGAATAATGGAATTGCAAGACTACAATCACAGAATTATAGGATTGTAGAATTATGGAATTTCACAATCAGAGAATCACGGAATTGTAGGATTATAGAATCAGGGACTCATGGAAGTATAGGATCAGAGAACCATGGATTTGCAAATTTACAAAATAACAGAATCATGGATTCATGGGATTGCAGAGTTATGTAGTCATAGAATTATAGAATTATAGAATCATGGATTTGTAGGATTATAGAATCAGGGTATAATGGAATTGTAGAGTGATGGGATCGTGGAATTGGAGGGTTATGGAGTCATGGAATTGTAGGATTATAAATAATGGAATCATGGAATATACTGGGCTGTGGGGATCCATCAGGATCATCGAGTCCAAGAGTTACTGTGAGAACATCCAGAAAAAATAATGGAAATATTCAGCTTTTTTTGGCTGTGAAGTCGAAAAGGGAAGTGGGAGTTTCTCCCCTGGCAGTTTCTGCCCATCCCAGAGCCAGGATGAAATTATTGGTATTTGGGGATTTTCCTGTGCTTGGGGTCACTGCAGGCTTGGAATCCCTCTGGTCTGGGCTCCCCCCAGCAGGAAAACATGGAATTCCAGGGGAATGTCAGAATTCCACGAGAATATTGGAATTCTGGGGGAACGTCCAGTGGGGGGTCAGAGGAGGTTGTGGGGACACAGAGGTCTGGAGGCCAGAGAGAAGAGCTGAGACTCCGACATAAAAATAAATAAATAAATTTTAAAAATATAAATAAAGAAAACCCAAAACCAAAACATAAAATTATAAACAGTAAATAAAAATAATGCGATAATAAATTAAAATAAAAGTGGAATTAATAATAAATTATAAATTAATAAACAAAAACAATGAATAAATAAATGCAATAACTAACTCAGTAAGAATAAACAAACAACCAATATAAAAATAAAACAATGCAAATAGTATATAATAACTAATAAACAAGAAATAATAAATAAATGGCAGGAAAGGAGCAGAATTTGCTCCCCCAAGACACCGGGACAGTCCCTGCCGCGGTCTCGGGTCCCTCTCAGGGGCCGGGCTGTGACCACCACCTGTGCCAGGGCCAGCAGAGCTGTCACCAGCTGATTTATCAGCCCCTTATCAGCTCCTTATCAGCCACTTATCAGCCCCTTATCAGCCCCTTATCACCAGATTAACGCAGCCCCCAGCCCTGTCCGCTGTTGTCATCATGTTTTCAATGTCACCCCGTTTTGGTGTCACCATGTTTATCGTGTCACTGTGTTTTTAATGTCACCCTGTCTTAGTCTCACCAGGTTTTTAGTGTCATGGAATTTTTAATGTCACCCCGTTTTGGTGTCACTATGTTTATAGTGTCACCATGCACTTAATGTCACCCAGTTTTGGTGTAATCGTGTTTATAATGTCACTGTGTTTATAGTGTCACTGAGTTTTAAATGTCACCCTGTTTTGGTGTCACCGAGTTTATAGTGTCACCAGGTTTCTAGTGTCACCATGTTGTCAATATCACCCTGTTTTGGTGTCACCGTGTTTATTGCGTCACCATGTTCTTCATGTTACCCCATTTTGGTGTCACCATGTTTAGAATGTCACCGTGTTTATAGTGTCACCGTGTTCTTAATGTCACCCAATTTTGGTGTCACCATGTTTTTCATGTTACCCCATTTTGGTGTCACCATTTTTAGAATGTCACCTTGTTTATAGTGTCACCGTGTTTTTAATGTCACCCCATTCTAGTGTCACCAGGTTTATAGTGTCATTGTGTTTTTAATGTCACCCTGTTTTGGTGTCACCGAGTTTATTGTATCACCATGTTCCTAATGTCACCCCATTTTGGTGTCACCAGGTTTTTAGTGTCACTGTGTTCTTAATATCACCCATTTTGGTGTCACTGTGTTTATCTTGTCATCGTGTTTTCAATGTCACCCTGTTTTGATGTCACCAGGTTTTTAATGTCACCCGGTTTTGGTGCCACCGTGTTTATCGTGTCACTGTGTTTTTATTGTCAGCCTGTCTTAGTGTCACCAGGTTTTTAGTGTCACGGAATTTTTAATGTCACCCCGTTGCGGTGCCACTGTGTTTATACTGTCACTGTGTTTGTAGTGTCACCCTGTTTTTAATGACACCCTGTTTTGGTGTCACCCCATTCTAGTGTCATTGTGTTTATAGTGTCACCGTGTTCTTAATGTCACCCTGTCTTAGTGTCACCAGGATTTTAGTGTCACTGAGTTTTTAATGTCACCATGTTTTTGTGTCACTCCTTTCTAGTGTCACTGTGTTTATCGTGTCACCAAGTTTATAATGTCACCCTGTTCTTAAGGTCACCCTGTTTTAATGTCACCCCGTTTTAATGTCACCCCATTTTAGTGTCAGTGTGTTTGTAATGTCACCCCGTTTTGATGTCACCATTTTTATGGTGTCACCGTGTTCTTAATGTCACCCTATTTTGGTGTCACTGTGTTTATTGTGTCAACAAGGTTTTAATGTCACCATATTTTTGTGTCACCCCTTCTAGTGTCACTGTGTTTGTAATGTCACCCTTTTGGTGTCACTGTGTTTATAGTGTCACTGTTTATTGTGTCATCGTGTTTTTAATGTCACCCCGTTCTAGTGTCACCGCGTTTGGGGTTCCTGCACAAACGGGATGCCCTCCCCGACACCCCCAGGTGTGATCCTGCAGCCACAGGATCTGTGTGATTTTGTGATTCTGTGAATTCTGTGACTCTGTGAATCCTGTGAATTCTGTGTGATTCTGTGAATTCTGTGAATTCTGTGATTCTGTGATTCTGTGAATTCTGTAATTCTGTGATTCTGTGATTCTGTGAATTCTGTGAATTCTGTGAGTTTTGTGTGTGCTTCTCTGATTCTGTGAATTCTATGAATTCTGTGAATTCTGTGTAATTCTGTGTGATTCTGTAATTCTATGAATTCTGTGATTCTGTGAATTCTGTGATTTGATGCGATTGTGTTATTCTGTGAATTCTGTGATTTTTGAATTCCATGAATTCTGTGATTCTGTGAATTCTATGAATTCTGTGAAATCTGTGTAATTCTGTGATTATGTTATTCTATGAATTCTGTGAATTCTGTGATTCTGTGAATTCTGTGAGTTTTGTGTGTGCTTCTCTGATTCTGTGAATTCTATGAATTCTGTGAATTCTGTGGAATTCTGTGAATTCTGTGATTCCATGAATTCCGTGATTCTGTGAATTCTATGAATTCTGTGAATTCTGTGTAATTCTGTGATTCTGTTATTCTATGAATTCTGTGATTCTGTGATTCTGTGAATTCTGTGTGATTCTGTAATTCTATGAATTCTGTGATTCTGTGAATTCTGTGAATTCTGTGAATTCTGTGAATTCTGTGCAATTCTGTGATTATGTTATTCTATGAATTCTGTGATTCTGTGAATTCTGTAAATTCTGTGCTTCTCTGATTATGTGTATTCTGTGTGATTCTGTAATTCTGTGAATTCTGTGATTCTGTGATTCTGTGAATCCCATGAATTCTGGGTCTGGGGTGGGAAGAGGCTCATGGCAGATCCCACACGCCATTCCTGCAGGACATGGGGAGGGATCTGGGCTGAACTTGGTGACAGTTCCCACACAAGGCCGAGCCTCTCTGGCTGTAATTTCTGCAGTTCTGGGGTTTGGGGCAGCGCGGTGTCCTCGGCGTCATGCCAGAACTGAAGTTTCCAGGTCATTCCTGCCAGGTTTTCCAAGAATCCCCACTGAGCCCCCCCAACCCCTCCATTCCCGGGGTTCCCCAGCCCTGCCAGGCTCCCCCAGCCCCCGGCCCCATCCATGGTGGGCAGCCCTTGGCTCAGGGGCTCCCCAGTTTCCCATTTTCCTCAGAAATGTGGTTTATCCCAGCACAGGGAGCAGCTGGGGGATCAGGGGTCTCAGGGAGGGGCTGGCTAAGGGGGTGCAGGTCGGGGGTACAATCCCAAAGCCCTTGGGTCTCCCCTGAGATGGGGGCAGATCCCAGGCTGACAGTTCTGGCCCTTCCTGCTCCCTAAACCCAAACCCTGGCAGTTCCCCCCAACAGCTGATGTATCCCACCCCACCCTTGATGTTTCCAATCCCACATTTGGTATTTTCCATCCCACAATTGGTGTTCCCAATACCACACTTGGTGTTTCCAATCCCACAGCTGATGTTTCCCACCCCACCCTTAATGTTTCCAATCCCACCCTTGGTGTTTCCTGTCCCACAATTGATGTTTTCCACCCCACAGTTGGTGTATCCCATCCCACAGCTGATGTTTCCCATCCCAAACGTGGTGTTTCCAATCCCACACTTGGTGTTTCCAATCCCACCCTTGGTGTTTCCCATCTCACAATTGATGTTTTCAATCCCACACTTGGTGTTTCCAATCCCACATTTGGTGTTTCCCACCCCACACTTGGTGTTTCCAATCCCACAGCTGATGTTTCCCACCCCAACCTTAATGTTTCCAATCCCATACTTGGTGTTTCCCATCCCACATTTAATGTTTCTCACCCCACTCTTGGTGTTTCCAATCCCACACTTGGTGTTTCCAATCCCACAGTTGATGTTTCCAATCCCACAGTTTGTGTTTCCAATCCCACACTTGGTGTTTCCAATCCCACATTTAATGTTTCCCACACCATACCTGGTGTTTCCCACTCCACACTGGTGTTTCCAATCCCGCAGTTTATATTTCCCACCCCACATTCCATGTTTCCAATCCCACACTTGGTGTTTCCCATCCCACATTTAATGTTTCTCACCCCACATTTGGTGTTTCCCACTCCACATTGGTGTTTCCAATCCCACATTTGATGTTTCCCACCCCATACCTCGTGTTTCCCACTCCACATTTGGTGTTTCCCACCCCACATTTGGTGTTTCCCACCCCACATTTGGTGTTTCCCATCCTGGGGTGACCCCACATGGCTCTGTGGGGCCGGGGTGACCCCTCTGAGGAGCGACAGCCCCAAACCCCTCCATAGCCTCTCATCTCTTGGCACACAGGACCTGACCCAGCACGGCTTGGCTGGACATCAGCTCCTGTTCCTGGGGTCCAGAACCTCTCCAGGTGGGCTCCTGAGCCCAGGGCTTTGTTCCCAAGGTTTATTCCCAGCCCTGCATCCCTCCTCACTTTGGGAATATTTTTCTCCTTCTCGGTGCCGGGCCCTGGTGTTTACCGTGAGCCAAGTGCCCGCGGAGCCGGGTGAAACCCAAGGTTTTATTTATTTACCCGGCAAATAAATAAATTTTCATTGATGGATGAAGCTCGGCTGTGCTGCTGGAATCGTCCCTGCCCCGCGTGGAGCCGCGGTGAAATCCAAATTTATATTTATTTTCCCGGCTTCTCCACCTTGCCACGAACCAGAGCCGCATTTTGCTGGGTTTTTGAGGGAAAGAAGCTGGAATTCACCTGCTCTGTGTGTTGGATATCCCTGAGGCTCCCCCCACCCTCTCCTGCTATGCAAACAACCCAAAGAAACTTAGAATAATTTTTTTTTCTTTTTTCTTTTTTTCCTTTTTTTAATGTATAACAGTTATGCCTGAGTTACAGAAAGACACCTACAGGCAGCAGGTAGTTAAAGCAAAACCAGTTTCTCTTCCTACTAAATCTACTCCATATAGCTGAATAAATTATGGTGCGGTTCCGTATTTACACACCCGGCGCGCCCACGGCCGGAGCGGATGGCGGCGAGGCGAACACAGAAGCGACGATCCCGCAGGAATGGGGGTCAGGGGGTGCCCCACAGCGCTCGGGGGCCCGCGGGGTGCCGGGAGGGGGGGTTAGAAGCGTTAAATACACAAAGGAGCCCCAAGGACCCCGTCTGCTGCGGCGGCCGGGCCCGGTCCAGCCGTGCTGGGGCAGGACGGGGCTGGGGGGGCCAAAGGAGCCCCTCGGGGTCACTGATGTCCCCCAGGGGGACAGAGGTCACCGGCAGGCCTGGGAGAGCTGTGGAGCTGGGAAAGCGTCCCAGGTGTGGCCAGCTCTGGCTGGGGACATCCCTGATGTGTCGATCCCTGCTGTGTCCATCTCTGACATGTCCATCTCTGGCTGTGGCCATCTCTGGAGTGTCCATCTCTGGAATGTGACCATCTCTGATGTGGCCATCTCTGTCTGTGGCCATCTGTGGGGTGTGGCCATCTCTGGAGTGTCCATCTCTGGAATGTGACCATCTCTGATGTGGCCATCTCTGTCTGTGGCCATCTGTGGGGTGTGGCCATCTCTGGAATGTGTCCATCTTTGTTGTGGTCATCTTTGATGCATCCATCTCTGGAATGTGTCCATCTCTTGAGTGTCCATCTCTGGAGTGTCCATCACCAGAATGTGTCCATCTCTGGAGTGTCCATCTCTGCTGTGGCCATTTTTGACGTGTCCATCTCTGGAATGTGTCCGTCTCTGGAGTGTCCATCTCTGGCTGTGTCCATCTTTGATGCATCCATCTCTGGAGTGTGTCCATCTCTGGAGTGTGTTCATCTCTGGAGTGTCCATCTCTGGAGTGTGTTCATCTCTGGCCATGTCCATCTCTGGCCATGTCCCTTGGTCACTGTTACTCTGGTTTTTGGGTGATTTTTGGTCCCCCAGAGCCAGCAGCAGCTGAGGATCCATTTGGTCACTGTTGGGTGGCCCCAGGTGGCCACAGCCAGGTTCCTGTTGTCCAGATCTCTCAGCTTGGTCCCCACTGGTGGCTGCAGGTGGCCACAGCCACGTTTCTGCTGTCCAGCTCTCCAGGCTTGGTCCCGTTTGGTGGCCACAGGTGGTCCCAGGTGGTCACAGCCAGGTTCCTGCTGTCCCACTGTCCATGCTCCGTCCTGTCCCAGCTCCAGGCCCTCCCCCGCCGTGTCCCCTCCCCATCCCACCCACCCCCCGAGTTTGTCTCTCGTCAGCAGAGCTGAGTTTGGCAATCCATGAAACAAAACTGAGCCAACAGAACAAAACCAAAAGTTACTTTTGACTTTCATACATGAACAAAAGGAAGAAACAAAATAAAACAGAAATCAAAAAAAAAAAAAAAACCAAGCCCGAAATCAACCCCATCCCACCCCGAAGATTCTGGAATGTCTTTTGAAAACACACAATAGGCAAATTTCTACAGTTCATCCCCCCCATCCCCTTTTTTTCCTTATTTTAATTTTTTTTTTACATTTTTCTTTTTTTTTTTCTTTTTTTTTTTTTTACTAGCACGGCACTCACTGCGGGTTTTTTCTTTTTCCTTAGTAGATAAAAAAAAAAAAATCAACTTTCTATAAACATACAGCACATGACCAAATTTCCCAACTAAATGTACAAAGTGCGACCACGAGGGGAAGGTCAGAGAAGAGCTATTTCGTTCCTCTAAAATTCTATTTACAGCAGTGCCCGGCTGCCCTTGGACTTTCTGGGGAAGGGGATTGGCAGAGAGGTTTTTCTGCAGCGCTCCCCCTCAGGAATTTTGGGGTTTTTTTGGGGTCCTGCCCAGGCCCGGCTGTCCGTGGGTGAGGAGGGGAGAGCAGGAGCGGCAGCCAAGCGATTCCATGGAAGGATGGAGCCTTTCCTTCGGGATGGGCGGGCAGCGAGGAGGGCGCTGGGCCGGGAATTCCAGCAGCAAAGAGGAGGGATCGGGAATTCCAGGACAAAGAGGAGGGATCGGGAATTCCAGCGGCAAAGAGGAGGGATTGGGAATTCCAGAGGCAAAGAGGAGGGATCGGGAATTCCAGCGGCAAAGAGGAGGGATTGGGAATTCCAGCGGCAAAGAGGAGGGATCGGGAATTCCAGGACAAAGAGGAGGGATCGGGAATTCCAGCGGCAAAGAGGGGGGATTGGGAATTCCAGGGCAAAGAGGAGGGATCAGGAATTCCAGGGCAAAGAGGAGGGATCGGGAATTCTGAGGCAAAGAGGAGAGATTGGGAATTCCAGGGCAAAGAGGAGAGATTGGGAATTCTGAGGCAAAGAGGGGGGATCGGGAATTCCAGGGCAAAGAGGAGGGATCGGGAATTCCAGAGGCAAAGAGGAGGGATTGGGAATTCCAGGGCAAAGAGGAGGGATCGGGAATTCCAGCGGCAAAGAGGAGGGATCGAGAATTCTGAGGCAAAGAGGGGGGATCGGGAATTCCAGCAGCAAAGAGGAGGGATCGAGAATTCTGAGGCAAAGAGGAGGGATCGGGAATTCTGAGGCAAAGAGGAGGGATCGGGAATTCCAGGACAAAGAGGAGGGATCGGGAATTCTGAGGCAAAGAGGAGGGATTGGGAATGCCAGGGCAAAGAGGAGGGATTGGGAATTCCAGCGGCAAAGAGGAGGGATTGGGAATTCCAGGGCAAAGAGGAGGGATTGGGAATTCCAGGACAAAGAGGAGGGATCAGGAATTCCAGGGCAAAGAGGAGGGATCGGGAATTCCAGCGGCAAAGAGGAGGGATCGGGAATTCCAGCGGCAAAGAGGAGGGATCGGGAATTCCGAGGCAAAGAGGAGGGATCGGGAATTCTGAGGCAAAGAGGAGGGATCGGGAATTCCAGGGCAAAGAGGAGGGATCGGGAATTCCAGGACAAAGAGGAGGGATTGGGAATTCCAGCGGCAAAGAGGAGGGATTGGGAATTCCGAGGCAAAGAGGAGGGATCGGGAATGCCAGAGGCAAAGAGGAGGGATCGGGAATTTCAGAGGCAAAGAGCAGGGATCGGGAATGCCAGAGGCAAAGAGGAGGCATGGGCACAGGATGGAATTCCAGCGGTGAGGAGCAGGCGTTGGCACAGGATGGAATTCCAGCGGCAAGAAGCAGGAATTGGCACGGGATGGAATTCCAGTGGCACAGAGGACGACACTGGGCCGGGAATTCCAGTGGCAGGGATCGGCACGGGATGGAATTCCAGCAGCGAGAAGCAGGGATTGGCACAGGATGGAATTCCAGCAGTGAGGAGCAGGCATTGGCACAGGATGGAATTCTAGCGGTGAGGAGGAGGGATGGGTATGGGATGGAATTCCTGCAGTGAGGATGAGTGCACAGGCGGGAAGGTGCTCCCAGTTGGGGATGGTCAGGAATATTGTTAAATATCAGAAAATTTCCCGTTTTAGTGCTTGCTGTGAACGGTGCCGAGAGAAATTCCAGCAGGTGCTTCCATCGCTGCCTGGAGACATCCCAATCCTTTCGGGGGTCCTGCTGGGAATGATGCTTCATCCAGGACTGGAATTCCGCAGGGTTTCCCCTTCCTCCAGAGCTCTGAAGCACCACGAGCCAGCAGAGGCTTCGCTGCTCCCCGAGATCTCCGGAGCAGAGCAGGAAGAGGCTCGGGATCACCCGAGCAGTCCAGGGCGCTGGAGATCCTTTGTCCCCTCTGGGAATTGTGTCCCCTCTGTGTCCCTTCGGCCTCGCCGGCCGCAGGTGGCCCGGGAGAGGAGGTGGGAATGGAATTGCTCCCAAACTCTGCGATCCAGGGAATGTCTGGGCTCCGTGTGTGACACGGAGGTTTCTGGAGCACCGAGCCTCTGGATTCAGGAGTCGCCGGGGTTTGGCTCCTGCATGAGAGAGGTGCAGGAAATCCCTCTGGGAATGTGGAGCAGCCGGGAAGCGAAGCTGATGGGGGCCACGTGTGGCTCTGCTGGGACGCCGGAATCCAGGACAGGGGAGCTGGTCCAGATGGCTGCAGGGACAGTGGCCTGGTGGCTCGTGATGAACGGGGAGGGGACCAGGCAGGGGAAGCGCCCAAGGAGATGTTCCAGCTGCCAGAACATTCCAGCTGGTTTGGGAAGGGTGGGAGACGGGAGAACCAGGGAAGTCTCCTTCAGCAACCTGGAGCAGCCAAGGGGTCCCTCAACGCACAAAAGCAGAAATTTGCTGTGAAAGCAGAGATCTGAAGGGGATCAGAGCATCACAAACCCCGACAGCCCACGGGGGACACCAAACTCTACCTGTGGGGGACACCGAAATACCCATGGGGGACACAGCTCTGCCTGGGGGGACACAGCTCTGCCCGTGGGGGACACAGCTCTGCTCTTGGGGGACACCGAACTCTGCCCTTGGGGGACACCAAAGTCTGTCCATGCAGGACACAGCTCTGCCCGTGGGGGACACTGAACTCTGCTTGTGGGGGACACCAAACTGCCCATGAGGGACACGGAACTCTGCCCATGGAGGACACGGAACTCTGCCCATGGGGGACACATCTCTGTCTGTGGGGGACACATCTCTGTCTGTGGGGGACACATCTCTGTCTGTGGGGGACACAAATCTGCCCGTGGGGGACACAGCTCTGCTCATGGGGGACACAACTCTGTCTGTGGGGGACACATCTCTGCTCGTGGGGGACACAACTCTGCCCATGGGGGACACAGCTCTGCCCGTGGGGGACACAATTCTGCCCGTGGGGGACACCAAACTGTGTCCATGAGGGACACTGAACTCTGCCCATGGAGGACACTGAACTCTGCCCATGGGAGACACAACTCTGCCCGTGGGGTACACAATTCTGCCTGTGGGGGACACAGTTCTGCCCGTGGGGGACACATCTCTGCTTGTGGGGGACACCGAACTCTGCCCTTGGGGGACACCAAAGTCTGTCCATGCAGGACACAGCTCTGCCCGTGGGGGACACAGCTCTGCCCATGGGGGACACAAATCTGCCCGTGGGGAACACCAAATGCTGCTTGTGGCCACCATGCCTCTCACACCTCAGCTCCAGCCTCATCCCGGGCCAGCTTTCCTGACCCTCTCCAGGGGTGGGGAGACAAGGGGTGGCCTCAGCCCCACTGGGAATGCTCAGGGATCTCCGAGGGCCATTCCCTTTTGTCCCTCAGCCAAAAGGGAAATGTGTCACCCCCGGGAGGGCGGCGCCCCAGCGGTGACCGGGGGCTGCGGGCTGGGCTTGTCCGAGCAGGGACGGGAGGTGGCACAAAAGCAGGGGAGGAGAAAAGTGGGAGGATAAATCCAGGGAACAGGATCTGGATTTGTGGGGAGGGGGGCCAGCAGCAGGGGGAAGGGACCGTGGGACTGGGCTGGGGATGGATGGATGGATGGATGGATGATGGATGGATGGATGGATGGATGGATGGATGGATGGATGGATGGATGGATGATGAATGGATGGATGGATGACGGATGGATGGATGGATGATGGATGGATGGATGGATGGATGGATGGATGGATGGATGGATGGATGATGGATGGATGGATGGATGGATGATGGATGGATGGATGATGGATGGATGGATGATGGATGGATGGATGGATGGATGGATGGATGGATGGATGGATGGATGGATGATGGATGGATGATGGATGGATGGATGGATGGATGGATGAATGGATGGATGATGGATAGATGATGGATGGAGCAAAGCACAGGGAATGCCTCGGGAAGGTGAATCCCACCCCTGCAGAGAGGACAGGAGCAGCTGGAGCACCTCCCCGTCCTGGCCGCTGCAGAAACCCCGCAGTGCTCTGTCCTGGCTCCACGTCCTGGGCAGGGCAGCACCTCCAGGCCCAGCTCCGCTCCCTTCCAGGCGACTCCCGTGGCTGAACCCGGCTCTGCTCAGTGAGCTCCTGGCCCTGCTCTCTGCTCTTTGCTCCCGTGGCCAGCTCAGGGACAGCAGGGCCACCAGGAGCCCTGCCCCGTGTCCCCAGGTGTGTCCGCAGCCCCTCCTCGTGCCAGGCCAGCGCTGTCCCCGCTGCCGCCGCTCTGCTGCCGGGGCCAGGCGGTGACACTCGGGTCTGGATTGTCCCTCAGAGGAGCAGAGTGTCACCCGTGCCCTCCTTCTCCGCTCCTCCTGCAGCCGTTTCTGTTTCCCGAAGATCCCAGGCTGGCTGGAATTCCATCCCAGCCCTGCTTTGGGAAGCCACCGGTGAGGAGGGAGGGTAGGCTGGGCTGGGAGAATTTGCTGTCCCTTGAATAAATGTTTTTCTGCTTTCATTTGTCTTTGCAGTTTGTTTGTTTGTTTGTTTTTTTAAACAAGTCCTTATATTTGGTCCATAGGTCTTCCGTGGTCCCGATTTACATCACCCTTAATGCTCAGCTGGGTTATTCCTTCCTATACAACATTCACCAAATTTACAGCAACGGAAAGAAAAGGAAACAAAATGAAACTTTTTTTTTTCCTTTACAAAGAAAAAAAAAAACAAACCAAAAAAACCCCAAAGCGCTGAATTTGGCTTTGACTACACCAGCTACCTAGGGAATGGCAAGTCCTGGAGCGTGGGGAACGCCGTGGCCAGGGGGTTTGGAGGGAGGGCTGGAGCAGGGTTGATAAATTCACCCAGCCCGTTGTCTCTGGCCACAGGAGGAGTCAGGCCCCGAGGCCGGACTCGCCTCTGGAATGCTCTGGAGGAGCCGGGTTCTTTCCCATCTCCTCGGCAGCTGGGGTGGGAGGGCTCAGGAAGGATCCCTGGAAGCCGGGGGGGCTCTCCAGAGGTGGCTGGGGGGCTCTCCAGAGGTGGCTGGGGGGCTCTCAGTAGGCCTGGCCCGTCTCCACCGGCAGCAGCCCCAGCACGGCCGAGTGCTCGCCCAGCTTCATGCGGCGCTGCGTGGACAGGCTGACGTTCTTGGCCAGGTAATCCACGGCGGCTGCGGGGGAAAGGGACAGTGAGGACACGGGGGACACTCAGGGACCCCTTGCAGCCCTGCAGGGCAGCTCCAGGGACCTCCTGCTCCCCCAGGAAGGGCTCAGAGCTAGGATGGGGCTGTCACACACACCAGGGACCTCCTGCTCCCCCAGGAAGGGCTCAGAGCTGGGATGGGACAGGTCCTGCAGGACGTCAGGGACAACCCAGAGGTGTCACACACACCAGGGACCTCCTGCTCCCCCAGGAAATGCTCAGAGCTCAGCTGGAGCTGCCAGGAGCAGGACAGGTCCTGCAGGGCAGCAGGGACATCAGGGACAACCCAGAGATGTCACACACACCAGAGACCTTCTGCTCTCCCAGGAAATGCTCAGAGCTGGGATGGGGCTTCCAGGAGCAGGACAGGTCCTGCAGGACATCAGGAACAGCCCAGAGCTGTACCACACACCAGGGACCTCCTGCTCTCCCAGGAAACGCTCAGAGCTGGGATGGGACAGGTCCTGCGGGGCAGCAGGGACAACCCAGAGGTGTCACACACACCAGGGACCTCCTGCTCCCCCAGGAAGGTCTCAGAGCTGGGATTGGGCTGCCAGGAGCAGGACAGGTCCTGCAGGACATCAGTGACAGCCCAGAGATGTCACTCACACCAGGGACCTCCTGCTCTCCCAGGAAATGCTCAGATCTGGGATGGAACAGGTCCTGCAGGACATCAGGGACAACCCAGAGGTGTCACACACACCAGGGACCTCCTGCTCTCCCAAGAAGGACTCAGAGCTCGGCTGGAGCTGCCAGGAGCAGGACAGGTCCTGCAGGGCAGCAGGGACATCAGGGACAGCCCAGACATGTCACACACACCAGGGACCTCTCGCTCCCCCAGGAAGGGCTCAGAGCTGCAATGGGACAGGTCCTGCAGGGCAGCAGGGACAGCCCAGAGATGTCACACACACCAGGGACCTCCTGCTCTCCTGGAGCTGCCAGGAGCAGGACAAGCCCTGCTGGGGCTCAGCACAGCCGAGGGGAGAGGAGACCCTCGACTCCCTCCATGAACACCTGAAAAGAGCTGAAATTCCACCATGGAAAAAGGGGGTTCTGAGGGAGCTGAGCCTGGAGGTTTGGGATAAACCTTCCCGGCTGCCGCTCCGGGTGCTGCTGCTGCTGCTGGATGCGATTCCAGAGATTTCCGTGGAAGATGCCTCGGCCGCTGCTGCCTCAGGGCTGTGGGCTCTGCCTGCCTCCCTCCATCCCACGGAAACCTCTTCCCTCCTTCCATCCGGGGAGGGAGAGCAGCCCCAGCCCCGGAGGGCACGGCAGGTCCCAGCTCCGGGGTGAGGGGGACAGGGCTGGGACAGGACGGTGACACTGCTCATTAGCCGCGCTTCACTCAAAGTCCCCCTCCGCTCCTCTAATGGCCCCAATTAGCTTAATCAGGAGCTGGCAGGAGCGGCCCGATCGCTGCCAATGAGTAAACAAATCTCAGCCATCAACGCCCTGTCAGCGGCGGCCCCAGAGGAGCCCCTTCCACGCACCAATCCTGATTAGACTTGGCAGATCCATTAGAATTCCCTTCACGCTCCCGCGTTCCATCACCGGCAGCATTAACACGGCCCCGCTCCCCCCGGCGGGATGGGGCGGCTCGGGGAGCGGAGAGATCCCGGGATAACCTGTGGGAACCCAGAGTTTCCCTCTGGCTGCCCTGGGACGGGTCAGGAACCCCCCTGGACAGAGCCCCCAGAGACACTGGCTGTGATCTCTGTCCATGGAAAAGAGTTTTCAATCTTACAGGATGAATTACCAGCTCTGAGTGTTTGATATCAGTAATAATTAAGTGTGGCACGGGTGCAAAAGTAAAATTTTAGGATTCTAGATTAGGGGTTCAGAGGGGACAAGATGGAGGAAATTGGGTGTGCCTTGTCCTTTTTCTCCTTCTTCATGCCCTCCATGTTTCACTGTGGTGTTGGCATTTTTCTGTTGGTTCAGGCTGGGGACACACTGTCCAACGTAGGTGACAGATATTGGCACGTTATTGTAAATCCAGCACAGGTAGTTTGTGGTATTTAATGTTTGTACCATCCCACTGAGGGCAGAGCCCCACACGCTGCCCTGCAGGACAGAGCTGCGGCAGGGCAGCAGAACATGGTAGAGATAAACAGAATAAACAACCTTGAAACAGCACAAATTATGACTTTTTTGGCAGTGGGGCAGAAAGACAGAGACTTTCTACAATTTTGGGATCACCAATACCCACAGATTCCGATAATAACCCACCGGGAGCAGCTCGGGAATGCTGCGTGTGCTCCCTCCACCTTCCAGGGCTCCCTCCCGCAGCTCTCCCCCCGAGCTTGCCCCGCTCTTCCAGGGGTTTCACCGCTGCTGGTGGCTCTGTCCCCGCTGTCACCCACACTGGGGGAAGCCCACAAAATCCTGGAATCGTCACGGAGGATGGAAAAACCCCCCGAGATCATCGAGTCCAGACCTTAACCCAGCACTGCCCAGCCCCGTTCCCTGGCTCCGAGCACTGGATCCATTTTTTTGGGATATTTCAAAGGATGGCATCTCCTTGGGCAGCCCATTTCTGCCTGAGCCCCTTTCCATGCAGGAATTGCCCCCAAATCCAACCTGAAGCTCCCTTGGTGCCGTTTGAGGCCGTTTCCTTTTGTCCAGTCCCTGGTTCCCTGCGCGCTCCCCCAGCTCCAACCTCCTGCCGGGAGGAAATCCCCAAAAACCCCAAATATTCCTCGCTGGAATTCCCCACAGGCACCAGGGGATCCCAGGCCAGAATTCAGGGATGGGGTTGGTTGGTTCAGTGGGGCAGAGGCCAAAATAAACGCAGAAATTTACGGAAATTGTTTGTTATTCTGTTGAAGTGAGAGGGAAAGCGAGGCTGGGTTTGTTTGTGGAAAACTGGGAATAATATAATTTATATTAATTACATTATATTATATTTATATATTATATATAAATATAAATATAAATACAATATAATGTCATTATATTACATAATAATATAATATAATGTCATTATAGTACATAATAATATAATATATGTTCTATTTATATATAATTATATTCTATTCTATAGATAATATATTTTTATTATATATAATTATATATATTATATATAATTATTATATATTTTATTATATATATAATCTATATAATTATCTATATAATTATTATACATATTATATATTACATTATATTTATTATATTATATATATAATATAGAATATAGATAATATATATAATATATAATATAAAATATATATTATATATAATATTATAGAATATTATATATAATATTATGCAATATTATACTATATATTATTTTATAAAATAAAATTATACAAATAATTTTATTTTAAATGATAAAATATTTTAAAATTATGAAATTTATATTTTTTAATATATATTATATATTATATTAAATAAAAATACCATGATATATCATTAATGGCCTCACATTATGTACACCATTACATTATATAGCCTCAAAACGATACTTTGCATTAAGCAATGAATATATTTTATCACCTAAAAAGCGTTTTGATGCTGTTGTGTCGCATCAGAGCAGGAAGGAGCAGCTGATGTGAGGAAATGACCCCGCGGGGTCCCCCCACACCGACGCGCTAAAGCAGAATTTGAAGGGAAGAGAAAAGCCCCAAAGGAGGAAGAACTGGAATTCTCCACAGAGCACAGGAGGCTCAGGGAAAGGCAGAAAAACCTCCCAATTCCAATGTCAGCCGCGCCTGAGGGGCAGCGCCAATTCCCGAGGCGAGGGTGACAGAAACCGGACCCGGGCCCGAGGAGCGACACAAACCGTGCGAGCATCCCATCCCCAGCCAAAATCCAAAATTCCTGCAGCGGCCCGGACAAACCCTCCTTTCTCTTCCCCCACCCGGGTTTATTTTTTACACACGCGGGTGTGACTAACGCCTCGCCCGAGGGAATCCTGATTGGAAATCCATGGTATCGGAATTTGTTGAAGATTTTTATCAATAGCACGTGTGTCCAGCCCCGCATGCAGAAGCGAGGGGAAGGTCGGGGGGTCACAGATCAAACTGCCGAGCCACAAGGAGAGGAGGGGCGGGGGGTCGCTGGCGGCTGCCGCCACAGCCGGTTCGCATTGGGGACATGAAAGGGCCGGGGGAGGGTGAGGGCAGCGGGGCAGCGGCAGCGGCAGCGGAGGATGCGCCTTTAACCCTCGCGGGGCAGCGGCGCTGCCAGCGGGACACGCGGCAGGTGAGAAGGTACCGGCCGCGGGGCTGGCACTGTCACCTCCTGGCTGGCACTGTCACCTCCTGGCTGGGATGGCCTTGTCACCTGGCTGGGCTGGCACTGTCACCTCCTCTCTGGGATGGCACTGTCACCTCCTGGCTGGGATGGCACTGTCACCCGGCCAGGCTGGCACTGTCACCTCCCGGCTGGGATGGCACTGTCACCTCCTCTCTGGGATGGCACTGTCACCTCCCGGCTGGGATGGCACTGTCACCTGCTGGCTGGCACTGTCACCTCCTGGCTGGGATGGCACTGTCACCTCCTGGCCGGCCCTGTCGCCTCCTGGCTGGGCTGGCATTGTCACCTCCTGGCTGGGATGGCACTGTCACCTCCTGGCTGGGCTGGCCTTGTCACCTGCAGCCACACTGTCCCTGTCACCTGACCAGGATGTCCCTGTCACCTCCTGCCAGGCTGTCTTTGTCACCTGGCCAGGACAGCCCCCCCCCGACCGCCCTGTTCTGGTCACCCAGAAGGGACAACACCCCCCTGACCAGGCTGTCCCTGTCACCCCTTGCCAGGCTCTCCTGTCACCTGGTCAGGCTGTCCCTGTCACCTCTGGCCGGGCTGTCCCTGTGCCAGGGCAGGTTCGGCACTCCAGCTCCAGCCCTGCTGCTGAACTGCTCTGAGGGAACCCAGAGCTTCCCTCTGGCTGCCCTGGCAGGTCTGGGACCCTGGCTGGGGTCAGGACCCCCCTGGACAGAGCCCCCAGAGACACTGGCTGTGATCTCTGTCCATGGAAAAGAGTTTTCAATCTTACAGGATGAATTACAAGCTCTGAGTGTTTGATATAAATAATAATTAAGTGTGGCACGGGTGCAAAAGTGAAATTTTAGGATTCTAGATTAGGGGTCCAAAGGGGACAAGATGGAGGAATTGGGTGTGCCTTGTCCTTTTTCTCCTTCTTCATGCCCTCCATGTTTCACTGTGGTGTTGGCATTTTTCTGTTGGTTCAGGCTGGGGACACACTGTCCAACGTAGGTGACAGATATTGGCACGTTATTGTAAATCCAGCACAGGTAGTTTGTGGTATTTAATGTTTGTACCATCCCACTGAGGGCAGAGCCCCACACGCTGCCCTGCAGGACAGAGCTGCGGCAGGGCAGCAGAACATGGTAGAGATAAACAGAATAAACAACCTTGAAACCAGCACAAATTATGACTTCTTTGGCAGTGGGGCAGAAAGACAGAAACTTTCTACAATTTCGGAATCATCAATACCTCAGATTCCGACATCACCTAAAACGTTTCACTGGGATTTTCAGATTCACTGCAGGGGAGGAACAACCCATCAACAGATTTCACTTCCAGCAGGACAAACTTCCAGGGTTCTCCCACCCAAAAAAGGCAGAATTTGGGTGTATAAATCCAACCCCCCCACTCCCTCCCTCGCTCCTGCCCTTCGTGGGACGGGGGAATCCCTCCCAGCACTTACTCTGGCCGTACTGGCCGTACTGGTAACCGGCCACGGGGTCCACGCTGTAGCTGGTGGTGCTGTAGGTGGGGGGACAGTAGGACTGCGAGGTCGGGAGGCTCTCCACGGACTTGATGGAGTCGCTGCGCTGGCTGCAGCTGGCCGAGATGGAGTTGGTGCTGTCCAGCCCGCCGTGCAGGGGAGAGATGGAGAAATCGGCCTGAGGCTGCGGCGGGACCCCGCTGGGGTTGCTCAGGATGCTCATCACCTGCAGAGACACCGAGGAACCGTCAGGGGCTGGGTGGGAGGATAAACAGCCCCAAAAAATATGTGATTTGGGGTGGACAGAGCCCACACGGATGGGAGAGCTCAGCTCTGCTCCCCCAGACCCCACCAGGGATCTCCTGGAACCCTGAACACAGCGGCTCCACTCAGCCCACTCGGATTTTGAGGGTATTTTGTTGCCCTGCCAATGACGAGCACAAGGGGCACGGAAAACCAGGAGAAAAATCCCGATTTTCCCAAAAGGACGGTGAGGACAGCTCCGGTTCTCGGGAAGTCAGATTTGCAAAGGTCCCCAAGCAAAGCAGATCAAACCCCGGCTGGCTTTGATGCAGCTTCAGGGGCTGAAACGTCCGAGGTCCCTTTGCCCCCAAAAGTTAAAGGGTAACAGGTCCTGGTCCAGCTCCTCTCAGTGCTCGGTTGGAAAATGTAATTGAATTTGCACACAAAAAAAATCTTCCTGCTTTGAGACCTGAACCAGATGAACTAATTGGGTTTTTGTTGGTGTTTTTTTTTCCTCCTTTTTTTTTTTTAATTTTTTTTCCCAATAAAAATGCCAGATTTGTTCCCGGGGCTGTGCCCTTCACACGGGGACCCCGGTCCCGCCAGGGAGCAGCAGAATTTCCCCGGGCTAATTCCGAGTTAAGGGTGGAAAAGGTTGGCAGGGGAAGGGCCGGGGGTTCCTGAAGCCTCTCGGTCGTGTCGGGGCTGGGGCGGGGGGAGCGGGGACAGGGGACGGTCACCTCGGGGGGGCGACCGGCGCTCAGATGCCGAGCGGGCTCCAAATCTCCGAATTTAGCATAACCTTATTGACATCAATTAAAGTGGCAAATTGGAAATATTTGGAGCCTGGCAAGTGGTAAAATGAGCCCTTTATCCGCCAGCAGCGGCCTGGTGAGCTTTTGTGCCGGGGCTGCATTCTCGGGAAGGACACTGGGGGGGTTTATGGGGCCGAGGTTCCCTTTCCTGCTCACCCCGACACCTTCCCGGCCCCTCCTCCCCGCCCCAGCGGGCTCGGGGTGAATGCCCAGCCACGAGCTGGCCTCTGCTTTCTAAAGCATCTCCTCCTCCCCCCGGAAGGGCCCGGGAGTGCTGCAAAGACACTTTGCCTTGATGGAAAATCCCCTCCCGGCTCCGCTCCTGGAGGAGAATTTGTCCGGGAGGGGTACTCGGCAGAGGGGGTTGGGTCAAATCCTGGAAAATCCATCTAAGTCCCAGCGCGGGGCTGGGCTGGGTGTGGGGCTGGGGCATGGCAATGAGCTTTGAGCGAGGGAAGGGCTCGTTTCCCCATCCCTGGTTCGTTCCTCCCCATTCCTGGTTCGTTCCCCCCCTATCCCTGGCTCGATGTCCCCATCCCGGGCTCGATGTCCCCATCCCGAGCTCGTTGTCCCCATCCCGGGCTCGATGTCCCCATCCCGGGCTCGTTGTCCCCATCCCGGCCTCGATGTCCCCATCCCGGGCTCGTTGTCCCCATCCCGCTCTCGATGTCCCCATCCCGGGCTCGTTCCCCCAATCCCGGGCTCGTTCCCCCAATGCCGGGCTCGATGTCCCCATCCCGGGCTCCATGTCCCCATCCCGGTCTCGATGTCGCCATCCCGGTCTCGATGTCCCAATCCCGGGCTCGATGTCCCCATCCCGCTCTCGATGTCCTCATCCCGGGCTCCATGTCCCCATCCCGGTCTCGATGTCCCCATCCCGAGCTCGTTGTCCCCATCCCGGGCTCGATGTCCCCATCCCCGCTCACTGACCCCTCCTCCTCCTCCTTTCCCCCCCGCACCGAGCTCAGACCTCTCCGCTGCTCCCCAAAAGTTAAACCCGGCTCAGTGCCCGCACGCCGAGCTTGGCAGAGCCCCCAGGAGCTCTCCAGGGATCAAGCCCCGAGGTGCTTCCACGAGGATGTTCAGCCCTAAAAATGTCCCCGTGGAGCTCCCCAGGCCAAGGACCGGGGGGTGAGGAGAGGAAAATGCGATTAACGCCCAGGAAAGTGGGTTCATCCAGGGCTGGGGTGCTGAGCTGCCCTGGGGGTGCACCACGGACCCCCCCAGGCTCTGCGGAGTGGGGAAATCACACAAGGGCAGCCTGGGGGGCCTCCCTAAAGCCCACAAACCCCGGCCTGGCTCAGCCCCAATCCCCCGGGTTCAGGCGGAGCTCCGGGCTGGAGCATCCCCTGGGCTGGAGGAGCTGGATCCGTGTCCCGAGGGACACCCAGACCCCCAGGCACGGCTGGAGCGAATTCCCGAGCAAAACCGGCTGTTCAAACAACAAACACGCGTGGAAAACACAGATGTGGGGCTCGGGAGTTTTTTCTGGGAGCTCTGCCCTCCCTGAGCTGTCCGGGCCGGGGCTGTGCGAGCCCAGCCGAGCCCTGCAGGTGCAGAGGGGATTTCAGGCGCTGGAATCACTCAGGAGCAGCGGGGTTTGTGCTGCTTTCCCTCCCTCCCGGCCACGGCCCCGCAGTGCCGCAGCTGCTTCTGATTATTCCGAGAAAAGCACCGGCTCCCCGAGGCAGGGAGAGCCACATTAACACTTCCTTTTAGGAAAAAAAAAAGGGGGATGTAAAGCAAGGCTGGCAAATGAAAGCCAGATTCACACTCCAAATTCAGGGAGCGGGGCAGATGCTTCCACAAATACCGCTAAAAAAACAAAAAAAAAAAGAATTGGCTTTAATGGGTGGGAATCGGGAGCGGTTCATGAGCTCAGCGCTGCCCCTGGAGCCTCTCAGCAGCCCCGGCCCTGCGGAGTTCCCGGTCCCTGCTCCCCCCTCGGGATCCTGCAGGGACCCTGCCCTGCCGGGGGACAGCTCAGCCCGGCCCGAACCCCAATTTCCCTTTGGGAATCCATCAGGACACCGGAATTCCATCCCACCCTGCGCAGTTCCCGGTCCCTGCTCCCTCCCCGGGACCCTGCAGGGAAAGGAAGGGCTGAATTTCCCTCTGGGAATCCATCAGGACACTGGGATTCCCTCCCAGCCCTGCTGGGGCGGGGGATTCATCCCAGCTGGATGTTCCCATGGATTTGGGGTGGCCGAGGGGACCCTGACAGCCCCAAAACTGTCCGGTCCCTCTCCAAGAATGCCCATACCCTTCCTGCACAGGCTGGGGGGGATTTGGGGCTGAGAATTCTCTTCACAGACAGGCTGGGGGGGATTTGGGGCTGAGAATTCTCTTCACAGACAGGTTGGGGGGAATTTGGGGCTGAAAATTCCCTTCCTGCACAGGCTGGGGGGATTTGGGGCTGAGAATTCCCTTCCTGGACAGGCTGGGGGGGATTTGGGGCCAAAAATTCCCTTCCTGCACAGGCTGGGGGGGATTTGGGGCTGAGAATTCCCTTCCTGCACAGGCTGGGGGGGATTTGGGGCTGAGAATTCCCTTCACAGACAGGTTGGGGGGATTTGGGGCCGAGAATTCCCTTTCTGGACAGGCTGGGGGGGATTTGGGGCTGAGAATTCCCTTCCTGCACAGGCTGGGGGGATTTGGGGCTGAGAATTCCCTTCACAGACAGGCTGGGGGGATTTGGGGCTGAGCTCCCTGAGCTCTGCACAGGTCCAGCCGAGGGCAGATCCGATTTTCCCCACGCCAGGACGTGACGGGGTTTGGAATATCGAGAGGGAACCGGAGGCTCCCGTTCCCTCCTTCCACTCCAAGCCTGCAGAGCCCTCCCGGGCCCGCGTCCCCTGACTTCTCCCAGCTGCAGAAACTCATTTTCCAGGCCACTTTTGAACTCTGGATCCCCTCCTCAAGAATGCAAAGTCCTTCTCCCTTCCCTCTCTGACCTTGCTGCCTTCTAATTTATTACTTCTTGGTGCATTATCATCCCTGACTAAAAAATCAATGCCCGCTGCACATCTGCCGGGGTTTATCTGCCGGGGGATCTGCTCGCTGTCCATCAGCGGGGCTGACAGCGGGACCGTCCCTTTCCCTCCCTCTCATCCCCGTCCTCTCCCTTCTCCCGGCCCAAATCCATCCGTGGGCTCGCACTCAGAGCCGGGTCGATGCCAGCAGCCTCGGGGGTCACCCCCCAACTTTCCCGAGGTCACTTTTGCGGTGGGGACGAGCGGGGAGAGGTCCTGGAGTGCGAGACGGATGCACAAAGACCCTCCTGGATGAAAGCACAGCTCCCCCCTCACCTCCCGCTGCTCCCTCCCTCCCTCCTCACTGCTCCCCCCGCTCCCCCCGGGACGTTTCATCGCTCTCTCCCCTACTAGAAAAGGAGGAGAGTTAAAAAAATGTAATTAATTCCCTCCATTTCTGAGCTGGCCCTCAGGGCCTGTGGCCGCGGAAGCTGCGGCGGGGGAAATGTGCACCCTTTATGATAAAGGGAGGCGGCTCTGGGGAGGGAAGCGCAATTAGGACCTTCCAGCTGGGCAATCAGGATCGGCTTTTGGGGTGCAGGGAGCCGGAGGGGACCCCAGAGATGGGGACAGATAAGAGAGGGACAAGGGCAGGGCAGCAGCCGAGTTTGGTGGCCAGGCCTGGCCCTGGCAGAGCCGGCGGCTGCTCCTCGGTGGCTGCTGAGGACACGGGACAGCCCCGGAGTGACCACGGCTCCAGCCCTACAGGATACCCTGGAGAGAGCACGGCTCCTGCCCTAGAACATCCCTGAGTGACCACGGCTCCTGCCCTAAAACATCCCAGAGTGACCACGGCTCCTGCCCTAAAACATCCCAGAGTGACCACGGCTCCAGCCCTAAAACATCCCTGAGTGACCACGGCTCCTGCCCTAAAACATCCCAGAGTGACCACAGCCCCTGCCCTAAAACATCCCTGAGTGACCACGGCTCTTGCCCTAAAACATCCCTGAGTGACCACAGCCCCTGCCCTAAAACATCCCAGAGTGACCACAGCTCCTGCCCTAAAACATCCCTGAGTGACCACAGCTCCTGCCCTAAAACATCCCAGAGTGACCACGGCTCCTTCCCTAAAACATCCCAGAGTGACCACGGCTCCTGCCCTAAAACATCCCTGAGTGACCACAGCTCCAGCCCTAAAACATCCCTGAGTGACCATCCCTGAGTGACCACAGCTTCTGCCCTAAAACATCCCCGGAGTGACCACAGCTCCGGCCCTAAAACATCCCTGAGTGACCACAGCTCCTGCCCTACAGGACATCCCAGAGTGACCACAGCTCCTGCCCTAAAACATCCCTGAGTGACCACGGCTCCTGCCCTAAAACATCCCTGAGTGACCACGGCTCCAGCCCTAAAACATCCCCAGAGTGACCACGGCTCCTGCCCTAAAACATCCCTGAGTGGCCACAGCTCCTGCCCTAAAACATCCCTGAGTGACCACGGCTCCTGCCCTAAAACATCCCAGAGTGACCACAGCTCCTGCCCTAAAACATCCCTGAGTGACCACAGCTCCTGCCCTAAAACATCCCTGAGTGACCACAGCTCCAGCCCTAAAACATCCCTGAGTGACCACGGCTCCTGCCCTAAAACATCCATGAGTGACCACGGCTCCAGCCCTAAAACATCCCTGAGTGACCACAGCTCCTGCCCTAAAACATCCCAGAGTGACCACGGCTCCTGCCCTAAAACATCCCAGAGTGACCATCCCAGAGTGACCACGGCTCCTGCCCTAAAACATCCCCAGAGTGACCACAGCTCCTGCCCTAAAACATCCCTGAGTGACCACGGCTCCTGCCCTAAAACATCCCCTGAGTGACCACAGCTCCAGCCCTAAAACATCCCTGAGTGACCACGGCTCCTGCCCTAAAACATCCCAGAGTGACCACGGCTCCTGCCCTAAAACATCCCCTGAGTGACCACAGCTCCTGTCCTACAGGACATCCCAGAGTGACCACGGCTCTAGCCCTAAAACATCCCCGAGTGACCACGGCTCCTGCCCTAAAACATCCCTGAGTGACCACAGCTCCTGCCCTAAAACATCCCAGAGTGACCACGGCTCCTGCCCTAAAACATCCCTGAGTGACCACGGCTCCAGCCCTACAGGATACCCTGGAGTGACCACGGCTCCAGCCCTAAAACATCCCTGAGTGACCACGGCTCCTGCCCTAAAACATCCCTGAGTGACCACGGCTCCTGCCCTAAAACATCCCTGAGTGACCACAGCTCCTGCCCTAAAACATCCCTGAGTGACCACGGCTCCTGTCCTAAAACATCCCTGGAGTGACCACGGCTCCTGCCCTAAAACATCCCTGAGTGACCACGGCTCCAGCCCTAAAACATCTGTGAGTGACCACGGCTCCTGCCCTAAAATATCCCCTGAATGACCACAGCTCCTGCCCTAAAACATCCCCTGAGTGACCACGGCTCCTGCCCTAAAATATCCCCTGAATGACCACGGCTCCTGCCCTAAAACATCCCCAAAGTGACCACGGCTCC
Organism: Taeniopygia guttata; assembly: GCF_003957565.2. Classification (NCBI taxonomy): domain Eukaryota; kingdom Metazoa; phylum Chordata; class Aves; order Passeriformes; family Estrildidae; genus Taeniopygia; species Taeniopygia guttata. Next base: position 6,276,036 of record NC_044233.2, on the reverse strand, counting down.
TGCCCTAAAACATCCCTGAGTGACCACGGCTCCTGCCCTAAAACATCCCTGAGTGACCACGGCTCCTGCCCTAAAACATCCCTGAGTGACCACGGCTCCTGCCCTAAAACATCCCTGAGTGACCACAGCTCCTGCCCTAAAACATCCCAGACTGACCACAGCTCCTACAAAACATCCCTGAGTGACCACAGCTCCAGCCCTAAAACATCCCTGAGTGACCACGGCTCCTGCCCTAAAACATCCCTGAGTGACCACGGCTCCTGCCCTAAAACATCCCAGAGTGACCACAGCTCCTGCCCTAAAACATCCCAGAGTGACCACAGCTCCTGCCCTACAGGACATCCCTGAGTGACCACGGCTCCTTCCCTAAAACATCCCTGAGTGACCACGGCTCCTGCCCTAAAACATCCCTGAGTGACCACAGCTCCAGCCCTAAAACATCCCTGAGTGACCATCCCTGAGTGACCACGGCTCCAGCCCTAAAACATCCCTGAGTGACCACAGCTCCTGCCCTACAGGATACCCTGGAGTGACCACGGCTCCAGTCCTAAAACATCCCTGAGTGACCACGGCCCCTGCCCTAAAACATCCCAGAGTGACCACGGCTCCTGCCCTAAAACATCCCAGAGTGACCACGGCTCCTTCCCTACAGGACATCCCAGAGTGACCACAGCCCCTGCCCTAAAACATCCCTGCCACCCCTCGTGCTCTGCCCTCCCAGACAGTTTTGGGGTGGACCCAGCTCCATCCTTCCCATCTTTCTCTCTCCCCCTGCTCCCGGCAGAAGGAAAAACCCTTCCCCACATTAATGCTTTTTGATCTCTGTGGATTCATTTCCACTTGGCGGGAAGAGGAAGAGTCGATTATTCCACACATACATTAAATGGGAACAAAATGAAGAGGTGACTGTAGGACGGCTGAAAGCCGAAGAAAGAGTTAGGAGGAGATAAATACACTTTCCCCAAAGATCTCCACTTGAAAGGAGGATAAATATATGCAAATATGCCCCTAGGTAGGACTAAAATGACTTGTGTAGCAATCACTAACACTGCACTCACAAAACCAAGCAATTAATTTCGAATATTTTCTAAATCACCGCAGCCAGCTGAGCTGGATCCCAGCATTCCAAACCCAGCACCCGTTAAATTTGCTTTGCAGATCCAGAGGGTGCTTCCACCCTTCCTGCACCTGGAAAATCCCTGATCCGGGTCACTGCAGCCGGGCAGGGTTTGTGGTGGGGTTTGCTGGGCAGGGGGTGCTCCTCAGGACCCTGGGGTGTTCTCCAAGCCCAGCGATTCCCTCTGGGATGACCTCGCTGACCTTGAGCTCAGCCCTGCCTCTCCTGGGTGTGCTCGAAGCCTCCACTCGGATTTTGGGGTGATTCAAGGTTGACAAACCCAGGGCTGCTCCCCGGCCTCGCCCCCCGGGTGTTCATCCCCTCTCCAGGAGCTGAGGGGACGAGGAGCCCCCACAACCCCACAGCTCCTCCCGATATGGGCCGGCTCCAGGGCTGCTGCTGGGGAGCTGCAAAATCCCAATTTCCAGCCCCAAACCTCGGCTGGAGAACACGTGGAGAGCTGGGAACGGAACACGTCATGCCTGAATCTTGCATTCCTTAATTCCTTACACCCCACATGGCACCAGAGCCCTCCAGAGAGGCCCCAAACCACAAAAACCAGCCCCAAAGGCTGAGGGACGCTGCGGCGCCGCGGGGAAGGGCTCTGGGACACGGCAGATGACATGGAGATGAGCGCTGTGCCCTAAAATGGCCCTGCTCCGCTGGATGGATGGGAAGCCGACGATGGAGAGGGCTCGGGGAGGTGGGATGGAGCCGGGGATGCGATGGAGCTGCGGCACAGCGGAGCCACGGCGGCTGCGAGGGCCGAGGAGGAGGAGGAGGAGGAGGAAGAGGAGCGGGGGAAGGCGGTGGGAGGTTGTTACCTGATTGTTCAGGGCTATGGTGAGGTTCCAGCGGGAGCACTGCATCTTGTTTTGGGCACCCTGCTTCTGTAGGGATGTACAAATCACAGACAAGGTCTGAGGAAAAGGCTCTAAGCTACGCGGAAAGAGCGGCGGGGGCTGGGCCAGAGGGGGAGAGGAGAGAATTCGGCGTGGGAAAGGAGCAGCGGGGATCCCACGAGGGAATCGGGAGCACCGCGGGGTCAAACGTGCTCTGAGGGCTCCGAGAAATCCCACGGGAAGAGCAGGAATTACGTCAAAAGCTGCTTGGGCTGGGGACATGGGTCACGGTCCCTGTCCTGGGACACCAAACTCGGCTTTGGGACACCAAATTCTGCCTTGGGACACCAAACTTGGCTGTGGGATACCAAACTCTGCTTTGAGACACCAAACTCTGCCTTGGGACACCAAATTCTGCCTTGGGACACGAAACTTGGCTTTGGGACACCAAACTCTGCTCTGGGACACCAAACTCGGCCCTGGGACACCAAACTCGGCTTTGGGACACCAAATTCTGCCTTGGGAACCAAACTTGGCTGTGGGATACCAAACTCTGCTTTGAGACAGCAAATTCTGCCTTGGGTCACCAAATTCTGCCCTGGGACACCAAACTCTGCCGTGGGACACCAAATTCTGCTTTGGGGACACCAAACACTGTTTTGGGACACCAAATTCTGCTCTGGGACACCAAACTTGGCTTTGGGATACCAAACTCTACTTTAAGACACCAAAGTCTGCTCTGGGACACCAAATTCTGCCGCGGGACACCAAATTCTCCTTTGGGGACACCAAACTCTGCCCTGGGACACCAAACTCTGCCCTGAGACACCAAACTTGGCCCTGGGACACCAAACTCGGCCCTGGGACACCAAACTTGGCTTTGGGACACCAAAATTTGCTGTGGGACACCAAACTCTGCTCTGGGGACACCAAACTCTGCCTTGGGACACCAAATTCTGCCTTGGGTCACCAAATTCTGCCCTGGGACACCAAACTCTGCCGTGGGACACCAAATTCTGCTCTGGGACACCAAACTCAGCTTTGGTAGACCAAATTCTGCCTTGGAAACCAAACTTGGCTGTGGGATACCAAACTCTACTTTGAGACACCAAAGTCTGCTCTGGGACACCAAACTCTGCCCTGGGACACCAAACTCTCCTTTGGGGACACCAAACTCAGCTCTGGGACAACAAATTCTTCTTTGGGGACACCGAACACTGTTTTGGGACTCCAAACTCTGCTCTGGGAACACCAAACTCTGCTCTGGGACACCAAATTCAGCCCTGGGACACCAAATTCTCCTTTGGGGACACCAAACTCTGCCCTGGGACACCAAATTGAGCTCTGGGACACCAAAATCTGCTGTGGGACACCAAACTCTGCTCTGGACACCAAAGTCTGACCTGGGACACCAAACACTGTTTTAAGACACCAAACTCTTCTTTGGGACACCAAACTCAGCTTTGGGACACCAAATTCTGCCTTGGAAACCAAACTTGGCTGTGGGATACCAAACTCTACTTTGAGACACCAAAGTCTGCTCTGGGACACCAAACTCTGCCCTGGGACACCAAACTCTCCTTTGGGGACACCAAACTCAGCTCTGGGACAACAAATTCTTCTTTGGGGACACCGAACACTGTTTTGGGACTCCAAACTCTGCTCTGGGAACACCAAACTCTGCTCTGGGACACCAAATTCAGCCCTGGGACACCAAATTCTCCTTTGGGGACACCAAACTCTGCCCTGGGACACCAAATTGAGCTCTGGGACACCAAAATCTGCTGTGGGACACCAAACTCTGCTCTGGACACCAAAGTCTGACCTGGGACACCAAACACTGTTTTAAGACACCAAACTCTTCTTTGGGACACCAAACTCAGCTTTGGGACACCAAATTCTGCCTTGGAAACCAAACTTGGCTGTGGGATACCAAACTCTACTTTGAGACACCAAAGTCTGCTCTGGGACACCAAACTCTGCCCTGGGACACCAAACTCTGCCCTGAGACACCAAACTCTGCCTTGGGACAGCAAATTCTGCCCTGGGGCACCAAAATCTGCTCTGGGACACTAAACTTTGCCCTGGGACACCAAATTCTGCTCTGGGACACCAAATTCTGCTTTGGGAAACCAAACTCTGCTCTGGGACACCAAACTCGGCCCTGGGACACTAAACTCTGCTGTGGGACACCAAATTCTGCTTTGGGGACACCAAACACTGTTTTGGGATACCAAATTCTGCTCTGGGACACCAAATTCAGCCCTGGGACACCAAACTCTGCTCTGGGACACCAAACTTGGCTTTGGGACACCAAATTCTGCCTTGGGAACCAAACTTGGCTGTGGGACACCAAACTCTGCTTTGAGACACCAAAGTCTGCTCTGGGACACCAAATTCTGCACTGGGACACCAAACTCTGCTCTGGGACACCAAACTCTGCCTTGGGACAGCAAATTCTGCTCTGGGACACCAAACTCTGCCCTGGGACACCAAATTCTGCCTTGGGAGACCAAACTCTGCTCTGGGACACCAAACTCTGCCCTGGGAAACGAAACTCTGCTCTGGGAAACCAAACTCTGCTCTGGGACACCAAATTCTGCTTTAGGGACACCAAACTCGGCTTTGAGGACACCAAACTCTGCCCTGGGACACCAAATTCTGCTTTAGGGACACCAAACTCGGCTTTGGGGACGCCAAACTCTGCCTTGGGACACCAAACTCTGCCCTGGGACACCAAATTCTCCTTTGGGGACACCAAACTCTGCCCTGGGACACCCAACTCTGCCCTGGGACACCAAATTCAGCCCTGGGACACCAAACTCTGCTTTAGGGACACCAAACTCGGCCCTGGGACACCAAACTTGACTTTGGGAGACCAAATTCTGCCTTGGGAACCAAACTTGGCTGTGGGATACCAAACTCTGCTTTGAGACACCAAAGTCTGCTCTGGGACACCAAACTCTGTTTTGGGGACACCAAACTTTGCCCTGAGACACCAAACTCTGCCTTGGGACAGCAAATTCTGCCCTGGGGCACCAAAATCTGCTCCAGGACACCAAATTCTGCTTTGGGGACACCAAACTCTGCTCTGGGACACCAAACTCTGCCTTGTTTGCTCAGCAAACAACTCCACCCTGGTGCTGCTCCCATCCTCCGTGTGTTCAACCTTGCATTTCCCTGTAAATATTTCAGAAGGGAGGGTTTGGGTGGGAAAATCCGCCTGGTGGAATGAGGAACCCTGGGACACTTCACCCCGAGCATCCGGGGCAGGAATGCCCATCCTTGCTCGAGGAGTTTTGGGACAAAATCGCCTTGGAGAGAAAGCAGGAAGGCAGAACCACGGAAAACTGGAATTCCCAAACGCTTCCAGACCAATGGAAGGACTTGGGGGGGAGATTTGGGGTTGGAAATGGGTCGGGTTTGTGGCTTTTGTTCTGCATTTTTGGGTCGGTTTTTGAGTCAGCTCAGACCTGCTGGGGGCAGGTGGGGAACGAGAAGCTTTGGGGGTCTTGGTGAGGGATACAAAATGTCAAGAGAGGAACAAACACACCCCAAAGTTCCCCATAAAACAGCCCAAAACCTGCAGCTGTGCTGCCAGAGCGGCACCGAGGGGGTCTCAGCAAATTCCAGCTGCTTCAGGAACTTCCCTTATTCCTCTGACAAAGCCAGACCTGAACCCACAGCAAAGTCTCCTCTTCTCTTCCTCCCTCGTCCCTCCTCTCCCTCTCTCCATTCCCATTCCCGATCCCGGTAGCTCAGCCCTGTGGGGCCCGCTGATGGAGCTTCCAAAGGAGATTTCCTGGGATGCTCCAAGCCCACTCCAGAGCCCCCCGTGCCTGGGGAGTGCAGGGGAGCCTCTGCCAGTTTTGGACAATCTTGGCCTCTCCAAATGGAGGAAAGTTAAAATTGCAGAGACTCTTTCCACGACAGCGCTCCTGTCATCTGGATAAGTGAGTTTTGTTTCTTTCTTTTTGTGTTGCTTTTATGGGTTGTTTTTTGTTATGTTATTCTTGTAATGTTATATAAAGTTCTTTTTTGTTATCTTATATATTTTGATAAATAAATTAGGTGATAGCTAGGGGCGTAAGGTAGCCACAAGCCAGTTGGGTAGCTGATAGTGAGTAGGGACAGATTCCAATTATCTCATAACGCGACGATTTAAAACCGAATTGGACCAAATTACCGGGACTTGTCCAAGGTGGACGGGCCACCTTTACTTAACCCAGAAAAGGAACATCTATGATTTATATGTGCTCGAAAAACTGCCAGAGGAGCTGCAACCACAAAGAATCCCCCGTGGGTCCCGGTGCCTGGCCCCAGGAGAGGCTGCTCCGTGAGCTGATAGCTGATAGCCCTGATAGCTCATTGATAGCCCAGTGGGCTCATTGATAGCCCCGTGGGCTCATTGATAACCCTGTGAGCTGAATGATAGCCCCGTGGGCTCATTGATAGCCCCATGGGCTCATTGATAGCCCCGTGGGCTCATTGATAGCCCTGTGGGCTCATTGATAGCCCCGGCCCCGTGCTGAGGGTGATGCCGGAGGGTTTTGAGCTTTTCCATTTTCCGTGTGCTTGTGACCCTGCAGGTCTTTAGTGCAGAACTCCAAACTCCGCACACGGCTCAGCTGCTGCTCTCCCGGTTTGGGCACACACAACAATTCCTCTCCAGGCCTGGCAGTCAAGGACACCTCACTGCCTCAGGCCCCGGGAAATTAAACAAAAGGGAGTTGGGGGGAGCAAACTCGGGGTAAATGACTTCATTAGCTGAAGCTGGAATTGGAGGATTAACCCCCCCAATATGCAAATGGACCAAAATTACCAAAGTGTGAAAACCGGTGAAAAACCGTGGTTCAGTTTTGGGTGTAGCCCCTGCCTGAGATGTACCTGAAGGCCCTTCAGTAAATACAAGTAATTTTTGTTCCCTTAATTTTATCTGGCTGTGTTTTTAGGTAGCCCCAAAAGCATCAATAGAGTTTCTAGCCAGGCAGAAGGCTGGGAAAGAGCTGGAGAGAATGTAAATAATTCTTTATCTCTCTTGTTTTTCACATTGTTTATAGTTAAGTTCTATCACTGTGCATCAAGCACTGTACACCAATGCTGTGAGTTGTTTTCACTTCAGGACCAGTGGATTTGGTCCTCACGAGGCTCTGTATAAAAGAGCAGTGTATTTTGAATAAATCAGAGTTTTACTCTCAGCAGCCTTCTGATCAGAGTCTATTAATTCCCGTCCTGCCTCGACAGCGACATCAGGGCCTCTTTTTCTTCCACCCAAAGGAAAATCCCAGCTCCCGAATCCAAGGAAATGCCGCTCCCAGCCCTGCACAGGCTCTCCCTCCGGAGCCCTCGCTGCTGCTGGGCTTTCAGGAGCTGCTGGCTCGTCCCGAACGTGACCCTCCGAACCCTCCCAGAAAATTGGGAATGGGGGATGAAGGAGCTGAGCCTGCTGGGGGCAGCGGGAAAAAGCGGGGAAGGGAGCGGGATCCGCGCTGAAATCCAGGAGAAAATAGCACCTCCCTGGAGCTCAGATGTTCCAGCTCAAACACCTCTCCTGCCCCCAGGTCAGGCTTTTCCCTCTCTCCAGGAAGGGCCATTCCAGGGAAGAGAAACCCTTTGTGTCCCCTGTTTGCCACCACCCCCAGCTGCTCCCGCCATGCCGGGCCCCAGCAGCCCCAATTTCATCCCCAGACTCCCGGAGAGGAGCCCGAGGGAATCGCTGGGCACCACAGGCGATTTCTGAAATCCCCAAGGCGATTTCAGAAATCCCAGAGCTCATTCCTGCCCCTTGGATGGGAGAAACCCGGCAGGATTCACCGCCCTCACCCCAAATTCCGCCTGGCCTAATCCCAAACTCCGCGGTCCGAACATCGCGGTCTGAGCGGGCACTGGCCCACCAGGAATTGATGGTTTTAGGAATAAAACCCGACAGGATTGATGAGAAACGGCGCAGGCATACAAAGAGCAGAACGAAATCATTCCCCCGCAGCGCCACGAGAGGCCCGAGGGAGCGGGGCTTGGATCCCGTCCCTCCCCGGGCCCCCAGCTCTCCAAAATCCGCTCGGATGGAATTTTCTGCCCACTTCGAGGTGACAACTTAAGCAGGGATGAGAGGAATCCTTCCCCGGGTATCTGGGCCCAGCTGGGGTGGCCGTGCAAACCCCGCTGAGCTCCCAGTGATTGTTTATTTGTGTGCTCATCACAAATAGGGCTCGGAACAACCAGGGGAAAATGCAGAAGCTCCTGGGTTAGCGCCTCGCTCGCCGCCCTTCCCGCTCCCTTGAGGGCACAATTTGAGTTTTTGGCCACGTCTGAAGGTGGCCAAAATTAAAATTATATTTTAGAATATAATTATATTCTATTCTTCATTAAAATGATATTTTAAATTATATTTTAGAACGACAAAGCCAAGCCACCACTACGCGATCTGGACCATCAGAGCAACCAAACGCCTCTTTTTAAACCTTTTTTTTTTTTTTTCTCTCACGGACGCCATCGATGAGGAACCGGGAGGGGAAGAAGATACCCTGATGGAAGGCGGCCCTGCTGGCAGAGCCGCGCCTGTGCCAGGGCGCTGCCTCCCTGAAATCAAACCTTTCCCAAGGAAAACAGCCCCGCATCCACCGCGCGGGATCCGCAGCGCATCCCTCGCCCTCCCGCACAGACGCCACAACTTCATTCCTTAACCCCACAGCTCCCGGCCGGGCCACGGGATTTGTATGAGAATATTTTGGTCCAAAAGCTGCAAAAAACCGGCAAATCCTCGCTCCGTGCCCGTCCTGGCTGCGGCGCCAGGGGCAGGAGCGCGGCTGCCGCTCCCTCGGCGGCTGGAGCGGAGTTTTGGAGCATCTCCTGCCGCAGAAGTTTAAAAGCACACGAGGCGCTGCCGATCCCGAGATAAACGCTGGCAAAGGGATTAGAGCTACTTAGCGGAGGAGAGGGAAGACTCAGGAAGGGCTGATCATTTCCAAGATATGACTATTTAAAGATAATGATTGCATAAATTTAATTAATGCGTTTTCATGCCGCAAATGGCCGTTTTGTAATTAATGTATCTGGCCTCGCTAAGCATGGGAGATCACATCTCCCGCCCCCTCCCCTCGCGAGCCCCCCTCCGCCTCCCGTTTAATGAAAGACAGAGAGCAGATGACAGAAACAATTTGTCAGCCCGCGCGGGTGTCAGATGCCTAATTGGTTGCGCTGAGTTAGTGGGAAGTGAAGGGGGAGAGGGTCGGCGCTGGGGGGGCTCTTTTCCTTCTCCTCATCCCGAGCTCCGGGCCCGCTGTCCGCGCCGGGGCCGGGGGGAGCGAGGGGAGAAAGTGTTTGGTGTTAATTGCTGGCGATTAGGACGCAGATTGGCTGTGGCAGGCGCTGGGCAGTGACAAGCGGCGACACCCGCGCACAGCTGGCACATGTCAGCGCTGCGGGCAGCGGGGACAGCTCCTGGCCCGGCCGCTCCTGCCGTGCCCGTCCGTCCCGCTTCCCGATCCCAGCCCGCTCCCAGCCCGATCCCAGATACCGATCCCAGATACCGATCCCAGATACCGATCCCATCCCGATCCCATCTGGATCCTATCTCGATCCTATCCCACTCCCATCCCGATCCCAGATCCCATCCCACTCCCAGCCCGATCCCATCCCAATCCCAGATACCAATCCCATCCCGATCCCATCCTGATCCTATCTCGATCCTATCCCACTCCCAGCCCCATCCCAGATCCCAATCCCATCCCGATCCGATCCCGATCCCAGATACCGATCCCATCCCAATCCCATTCCGATCCTATCTCGATCTTATCCCACTCCCAGCCCCATCCCATATCCCAATCCCATCCCAATCCCGTCCCAATCCTATCTGGATCCCATCCCGATCCTATCTTGATCCTATCCTGCTCTCATCCTGATCCCAGATCCCATCCTGCTCCCAGCCTGCTCCCATATCCCAATCCCATCTGGATCCCATCTGGATCCCATCCGGATCCTATCTCGATCCTATCCCGCTCCCATCCCGATCCCAGATCCCGATCCCAGTCCCATCTGGCTCCCATCTGACTCCCATCCCCATTCTATCTCTATCCTACCCTGATCCCATCCCGCTCCGATCCCAATCCCATCCTGATCCAGATCCCATCTGTATCCTATCTCGATCCCGTCCCGCTCCCATCCTGGTCCCAGATCCCTTCCCAATCCTATTCCAACTCCATCCTGTTCCCATCCCCATCCTATCTCGAGCCTATCCTGATCCCATCCCACTTCCATCCCAATCCCATCCCGATTCTATCTCCATCCCATCCCAATCCCATCCTGATCCCAGATCCCTTCCCAATCCCATCCCAATCCCATCCCACTCCCATCCCAATTCTTTCTCAATCCCATCCCACTCCCACCCTGCTCCCATCCCGCTCCAGTCTCGGATCCACCTCTGCTCCCACCCTCCGGCTCAGCGAGGAACCGGGACCTTGGCGCGGGGTTTGGGGCTCTGGGGAAGAGCTGAACCCCCAAAACCAGAGCCCAGCCCGGGCTTTACCTGCCCTGAGCCCTGCCAGCCTTTGCACCTGAGAGATCCTGGGGAAATCTCCGTGTCCTGCCTCGCTACGAGCCGGTTTTAAAGCCGAGATTAAGGCAGAGCAGAGTTAATGTATGGAGGAGTTAATGTATGGAGCGGCTGCTGCCGGGGCTTTGCGGGTGCCCGCGGGTCAGCGGCAGTAAAACCCCGCCTGATTAATTCTGTCCTGGCGAAAAAGCTCCTGTCCGTACAAAAAACGGGAATCTGGAGCTTCCGGAGGGGGAGCGACCCCAAACCCCGGCGGGACACAGCACACGCGGTCCAAAGTCCCGCCAGGAGCAGGAATCGGCCTCGTTTCTGGAATATTCTGCATTTTCCGGGCTCTGAGCTGATCACAGCGCTCAGCAGCAGCAGCAGGGCTCAGCTCACCCTGCCCCCAGGAAAACCAGCCCAGCAAGGCCAAAACTCCAGCCCAGCAAGGCCAAAACTCCAGCCAAGAAAGCCAAAACTCCAGCCCAAAAAAGGGCCAAAATTCAAGCCCAGGAAGGCCAAAACTCCAGCCCAAGAAAGGCCAAAAATCCAGCCCAGCAGGGCCAAAACTCCAGCCCAAGAAAGCCAAAACTCAGCCCAGCAAGGCCAAAACTCCAGCCCAAAAAAGGCCAAAACTCCAGCCCAGCAAGGCCAAAACTCCAGCCCAAGAAAGCCAAAACTCCAGCCCAAGAAAGGCCAAAACTCCAGCCCAAGAAAGACCAAAACTCTAGCCCAGGAAGGCCAAAACTCCAGCCCAAAAAGGGCCAAAATTCAAGCCCAGGAAGGCCAAAACTCCAGCCCAAGAAAGGCCAAAACTCCAGCCCAATGAAGCCCAGGAAGGCCAAAACTCGACCCAAATAAAAGATAAAACTCAAGCCCAAGGAAGGTCAAGATTTGAACCCAAGAAAGGCTAAACCTTAAGCACAATAAAAGCTAAAACTCGAGTAAAAAAACACTTGAGCCCAAGAAAGGCCAAAACTCAAGCCCTAAAAAGCTAAAACTTCAGCCCAAAAACTTAAATCTCAAACCTGAGAAAGGCCAAAACTCCAGCCCAAAAGATGTAAACCTCAAGCACGAGAAAGGCCAAAACTCAATCCCAAAAAAGGTAAAACTCCAGCCCAAAAAAGGTAGAATTTGAGCCCAAGAAAGGCTAAAACTGGAGCTGGAGCTGGTGTTTATCAGGGAGCAAGAATATGAGCCAAGCCTAGCCATGAGGACTTCAGACCAAGGGGTGGTTCGGGCTCTCCGTAGGCCCATCCCTGGGAGGTGGAAAGCATTTTGATAAGGTTTGATAAGGTTTGATAAGGTTTTATCAGCTTTGTTTCAGTGCCATGCACAGGGATGGGGTGGGGAGGAGGAGCTGAGAACAGAAAATGTGGGATTTTCCACGCTGGGCCCTGATTTAAACCCACTAAAAGAGAAGCTCCGGCTTTAAATCCCAGCTCCTCCTGGGGAAGGTTGACAAAGGGTCAGCAGGTGAGGGATAAAACGCTGTGGGAAGGATAAACAGAGAGAAAAAAAAGCCTTTCCATCGGCATTCACGGAAATGGGAGCGGGTGAGGGATTCACGCAAACACAAATCACCGAGGCAGAGGCCAAAATGAGGGAAAACGCCGCGATTTGGGGTAAAGCAGAAGGAAATGAACGACGTGTTAGCGATAGTTTCTGGTCCAACCCTAAGAATGACAAAAAAAGAGGCTGAAAGTGCTGTAGAGAAACAGAGGGATCCTTACAATCCCTTCCAGAACTCCAGCAGGCACAAGCTCTGAGGAATACCCAGAATTTACGGGATTTTCTCCTTCCAAGAACAGCCCTGACACACCCTGGCCTGGTCACCCACTCCTAAATTCTCCTGGAAGGATCCCAAATCTCTCCTGGCTGCTGAAAGATCCCAAATCCCTCCTGGCTGCTGAAGGATCTCAAATCCCTCCTGGCTGCTGATGGATCCCAAATCCCTCCTGGCTGCTGAAAGATCCCAAATCCCTCCTGGCTGCTGATGGATCCCAAATCCCTCCTGGCTGCCGAAGGATCCCAAATCTCCTCTCAGCTGCCGAAGGATCCCAAATCCCTCCTGGCTGCCAAAGGATCCCAAATCTCTCCTGGCTGCTGAAAGATCCCAAATCTCCTCTCAGCTGCTGAAGGATCCCAAATCCCTCCTGGCTGCTGATGGATCCCAAATCCCTCCTGGCTGCTGAAAGATCCCAAATCCCTCCTGGCTGCTGATGGATCCCAAATCCCTCCTGGCTGCTGAAAGATCCCAAATCCCTCCTGGCTGCTGATGGATCCCAAATCTCTCCTGGCTGCTGAAAGATCCCAAATCCCCTCTCAGCTGCTGAAGGATCCCAAATCCCTCCTGGCTGCTGAAAGATCCCAAATCCCTCCTGGCTGCTGATGGATCCCAAATTTCCTCTCAGCTGCCGAAGGATCCCAAATCCCTCCTGGCTGCTGAAAGATCCCAAATCTCCTCTCAGCTGCTGAAGGATCCCAAATCCCTCCTGGCTCCTGAAGGATCCCAAATCCCCTCTCAGCTGCTGATGGATCCCAAATCCCCTCTCAGCTGCTGATGGATCCCAAATCTCTCCTGGCTGCTGAAGGATCCCAAATCCCTCCTGGCTGCTGAAAGATCCCAAATCCCTCCTGGCTGCTGATGGATCCCAAATCCCTCCTGGCTGCTGAAAGATCCCAAATCCCTCCTGGCTGCCGAAGGATCCCAAATCCCTCCTGGCTGCCGAAGGATCCCAAATCCCTCCTGGCTGCCGAAGGATCCCAAATCCCTCCTGGCTGCGGGGACAGGCCGGGCTGTGCCTGTCACGTCCCCATCGCCCTGTGGCAAACAAGTCCTGATGCACAACCGGGATTTATTAAATGACATCCAACAACTGCCTCATTAAATCAGGGCTCCGGCGCGGGCCAGAAATCTTAATTTAAAGTGTCACCAACAATCAGGTGGTTCGGGCAGGCAGAGAAGGGGAAAAACGGGGCTGAAAAAATCGGAAGCAGCTCCCGGTTTTGGGGTGGGAGGTGATTTTTGCGCTGCTCGGGCCAGAGGTTGGGAAAATCTTTGTTCTGCGATGTCTTTCCCAGGGTCCCCGCCGTGAACGCTCCAGCACCTTTGGGGTGTTTGAGATGCAGCGAAGGTTGAGGCCGAGATTGCCTCGCAATTGAAAACGCGGCCAGTGGTAAATTCGGTTTGTTGGCGCTGGGAACGCTCCGGCTGCCGGGCAGGGGCGGGAGCCGCTCCCCGCGCCCCGGCCAAAATTAAATTTCAAAGTTTAATGAGTTGCGAAGGGCGCGGGATTAAAGCAGCGCGGTGCCCGCAGCGGAGCGGGGCCGGGAGGAGGGAGCGGGAGAAGAGAGGCAGCGGAAAAATCCCACCCAGCCCCGAACGTCAGGGAACAGAGAGAGTGAAAAATGTCAGGGCAAATTGCTCTTGACAGTGTTAATATCTGCACCTCATAGCAATAATTACATGTAAATAAATAGTGAAATAGCTCTCAGCTGGAGGCTGCGCTCCGCACGCAGATGCCACTCACAGCCAGCTGGGGACCTTTCGCTCCTCCGCGGCCGCATCCCCCTCCTTTCCTCCCTCCCTCTTTCCTCCCTCCTTTCCTCCCTCCTTCCCTCTCTCCCTCTCCGGTTTCAGCCGTGCCAGAGCCGCCGCAGCGAGCGCTGAGCTCAGCCCTGCCCCGCTCCCAGCGCTCCTTCCCTCCCCAAAATCCCGGGAAAACCGCGCTGCTCCAGCCCCCGGCCAGGGAAAAACGGCCCCGAACCCCCGGGAGTGGCGTGGGGGAGACTCGGGATGGGGGCGGGATGGGGTTAGGGGTGGGGATGGGGATGGAGATGGGGATGGGGATGGGGATGGGAATGAGATGGGGATTGGGTGGGGATGGAATGGGAATGGGATGGTGATGGCATGGGATGAGGTTGGGGATGGGTTTGGGGATGGGGTTGGGGATGGGTTTGGGTTTGGAGATGGGGATAGAATGGGTTTGGGGATGGGATGGGGATGGGAATGAGATGGAGAGGGAGTGGGGATGGAATGGAATGGAATGGAATGGAATGGAATGGAATGGAATGGAATGGAATGGAATGGAATGGAATGGAATGGAATGGGGATGGGAATGAGATGGGGATGGGGATGGGGATGGAATGGGGATAGGATGGGGATGGGGATGGGGATGGGGATGGGATGGGATGGGATGGGATGGGATGGGATGATGGAATGGGGACGGAATGATGGAATGGGGATGGGGATGGGATGGGATGGGGATGGGGATGGGGATGGAATGGGGATGGAATGGGATGGAATGGGGATAGGATGGGGATGGGGATGGGATGGGGATGGGGGTGGCACAGCCATCCCTTCCCTCTCTGTGGGGTCCCTGGAGTGCCAGGAGGGCCGGAGCCATCCCAGCACTGGGATTTCACTGTTCTGATCACCAAGCCTGGCTCTGGCTCCGATGGACACCGGGGAACATTGGGATCAGCAGCGGGATCAGCGGGAAGAGGCCTCGTTTCCCCAGGGGATCCATCCCAGCGGCATCCCCGGGGATTGAGCTGCACCCCAAAATCAGCTCCACCACCCCGCCCCTGCCGAGGGGTCACTGCAGGACCTGGCCACGAGGGGACAGGGCCACGTCCCCTCAGCACCGGGGCCGGCCGGCCCGTTCCCCCACGGCAGCCTGGAACAATTGGGAATGGCACGGGAAGGGAAATGGGGCGGCTGCTCCCCGTCCCTGCCAGGAGGAGCCCGGGGTGGAGGAAAGGTGACACAAACTGAGCGGGGCCACCGCGGCCTGCAGAGTCCCTGCGGGAAAGGGATGGATGCCGGGGCCACGGTGGAACAGGAGAGGGGATAAGAGATGGGAACAGGAGATGGGATAAGAGGTGGGAACAGGAGATGGGATAAGAGCCTGGAACAGCGGAATGGAACAGGAGATGGGATAAGAGCTTGGAATATTGGGATCGAACAGGAGATGGAACAGGAGCTTGGAAGAGTGAAATGGATCAGGAGATGGGATAAGAGCCTGGAACAGCGGAATGGAACAGGAGATGGGATAAGAGCCTGGAACAGCGGAATGGAACAGGAGATGGGATAAGGGCTTGGAGGAGTGTGATGGAACAGGAGATGGGAGAAGAGCCTGGAACAGGAGATGGGAGAAGAAGCTGGAACAGTGGAATGGAACAAGGAGATGGGATAAGGGCTTGGAACAAGAGATGGGATAAGAGCTTGGAAGAGTGGGATGGAACAGGAGATGGGAAAAGAGCTTGGGAGAAGTGGATGGAACAAAGATGGGATAAGGGCTTGGAACAGGAGATGGGGTAAGAGTTTGGAAGAACAGGATGGAACAGGAGCTTGGAAGAGTGAAATGGAACAGGAGATGGGATAAGAGATGGGAAGATTGGGATCGAACAGGAGATGGAACAGGAGCTTGGAAGAGTGAAATGGATCAGGAGATGGGAGAAGAGCCTGGAACAGTGGAATGGAACAAGGAGATGGGATAAGAGATGGGATAAAATGGGATAATTGCTTGGAAGAACGGGATGGAACAGGAGATGGGATAAGAGCCTGGAACAGCAGAATGGAACAAGGAGATGTGATAAGAGCTTGGAACAGGAGATGGGATAAGAGCTTGGAAGAACAGGATGGAACAGGAGCTTGAACAGGAGCTTGGAAGAGTGAAATGGAACAGGAGATGGGATAAGAGATGGGTTAAGATGAGATAAGAGCTTGGAAGATCGGGATGGAACAGGAGACGGGATAAGAGCTTGGGACATCTGGATGGAACAAAGATGGGATAAGATCTTGGAACAGTAGAATGGAACAGGAGATGGGATAAGAGCTTTGAGGAGTGTGATGGAACAAAGATGGGATAAGGGCTTGGAACAGGAGATGAGATAAGAACTTGGAGGAGTGGGAGCTTTAGGATTCTGACTGGGAGCTGTGGGATTCTGACTGGGAGCTGTGGGATTCTGACTGGGAGCTGTGGGATTCTGACTGGGAATTATGGGGTTATGACTGGGAATTATGGGATTCTGACTGGGAATTGTGGAATTCTGACTGGGAGCTGTGGGGTTCTGACTGGGAGCTGTGGGGTTCTGACTGGGAGCTGTGGGGTTCTGCTGACACCCTTCAGAGTGGTTATTCCTAAATACATCCGGGTGTTATTCCCAAATAAACCCAAAGATGTTCTACACCACCAAACCCCTGCTCAGCAGCCAAACCCCAACTCCAACACCCCAAAATCTGACAGGAGAGAGAGGCTCCTGCTGCACCCCAAACACTGACAGGAGAGGTTCTCCTGCTGCACCCCAAAATCAGATAGGAGAGGTTCTCCTGCTGCAGCACACCCCAAATTCTGACAGGAAAGAAGCTCCTGCTGCACCCCAAATCCTCACAGGAGAGGTTCTCCTGCTGCACCCCAAATTCTGACAGGAGGGAGAGGTTCTCCTGCTTCACCCCAAATCCTGACAGGAGAGGGGCTCCTGATGAACCCCAAATCCTGAGAGGAGAGGTTCCTGCAGCAACACACCCCAAATCCTGACAGGAGAGGCTCCTCCTGCACCCCAAATCCTGACAGGAGAGAGCCTCCTGCTGCAGCCCAAATCCTGACAGGGGAGGGGTTCCTGCTGCACCCCAAAATCAGACAGGAGAGGTTCTCCTGCTGCAGCCCAAATCCTGATAGGAGAGGTTCCTGCTGCACCCCAAAATCAGACAGGAGAGGTTCTCCTGCTGCAGCACACCCCAAAATCTGACAGACAAGGCGCTCCTGCTGCAGCACACCCCAAAATCTGACAGACAAGGCGCTCCTGCTGCAGCACACCCCAAAATCTGACAGAAGAGGTGCTCCTGCAGCGGCACACCCCAAAATCTGACAGGCAAGGTGCTCCTGCAGCAGCACACCCCAAAATCTGACAGGCAAGGTGCTCCTGCAGCAGCACAGCCCCGTGCAAGGCAGGAGAACTCCGTTTCTCTGCTCCGGGTAATGAAATTCCCCACAACGCACCCGCACCGCACGGAGCAACAAACACAGCTCCATTCTTCGCAAAACAAATATGTTCTTTAGAGTTTCCTGCTTGTCAAACACCTTTTTGTTTAGCTCAACAACTAATCCACTTATCGGAGGATAAAGCTGCCAGTGAATCACCACTATGATAAAAGCATGCACAAAATTAGCAAAAATTTGCCTATGGCTCCTGCACATTGAACAAACAGCAGCCAAGAGAAAAAAATTCGCTTTTTTTTTTCCCTTTTTTTTTTTTTTTTTAATAACTGAGATCCCCAGGAGAGATTCTGTCAGATAGCAGCTTTTATTTTGCTCGCATTTCCCCCCTTCTCTCTCTCTCTCTCCCCGTATAACCCAAGCACTGAGGCTGGGAGATGCTGGGAGCCGATATGAGATCCACGGAAATTGGCACTGTTTGAATAAGCAGGAGATGCAGCCGGGAGAAATTTTAATAAGTTGATTTTCTTTTTTTTTTACATAAATGTTCAGGCATTGACTGCTTCCCTCCAGCCTCGGCGCTGCCGTGCTGCTCAGGAGGCTGCAGCACCTCTGAGGATCCTGGATTTTTGGATTTTCTCCTTCCCTGCTCCTCGGGGAGCCCTGTGGGTTTTTAATCTCCACATTCCTGCGGGGGGGATCCACCCGGATAAAGGGATGGGGAAAAACCCCCCGAGGTTTGCCAGGGTTGGGGCTGGGAGTGAGGCACAGGGGCAGGAAATCACCTTCCCTGCCGGGCCTGAGCTCCTGGGAGCTCTGCAGTGCCCTGGGGTCACTGGGATTCACCTCCTTACTGGGGTAACTGGGATTTACCTTCCTGAGGGGTAACTGGGATTCACCTCCTTGATGGTTTAACTGGGATTTGCCTCCTTGCTGGGTAACTGGGATTCACCTCCGTACTGGGGTAACTGGGATTCACCTCCTTGATGGTTTAACTGGGGTTTACCTCCCCCCTAAAATCCCCCAGCACCCTGGGATAACTGGGATTCACCTCCTTACTGGGATAACTGGGATTTACCTTCCTGAGGGGTAACTGGGATTCACCTCCTTGATGGTTTAACTGGGATTTACCTTCCTGCTGGGGTAACTGGGATTCACCTCCTCGATGGTTTAACTGGGATTTACCTCCCCCCTAAAATCCCCCAGCGCCCTGGGGTAACTGGGATTCACCTCCTTGATGGCTTAACTGGGATTTACCTTCCTGAGGGGTAACTGGGATTCACCTCCTTGATGGGTAACTGGGATTTTACCTTCCTGATGGGTAACTGGGATTTATCTCCACCCTAAAATCCCCCAGCAAGCTGGGGTAACTGGGATTTACCTCTCTGATGGGGTAACTGGGATTCACCTCCTTGATGGTTTAACTGGGATTTAGCTCTCCCCTAAATCCCCCCAGCACCCTGGGTTAACTGGGATTTACCTCTCCTAATGGGTCACTGGGATTTACCTTCCTGCTGGGGTAACTGGGATTCACCTCCTTGATGGTTTAACTGGAATTTACCTTCCTGATGGGTAACTGGGATCTACCTCTCCTCATGGGGTAAATTGGGATTTTCCACCCTGCTGGGGTAACTGGGATTCACCTCCCTGCTGGGTAACTGGGATTTATCTCCCCTCTAAAAGCCCCTCCCCTCCTGGGATAACTGGGATTTACCTCTCCTCATGGGTCACTGGGATTTCCCTCTCCTCATGGATAACTGGGATTTACCTCCCTACTGGAAGCCCCTCAGCTCCCTGGGGTAACTGGGATTCACCTCCCTGCCGGGATAACTGGAATTTTCCACCCTGCTGGAACTCTCCAGCACCCTGGGGTAACTGGGATTTACCTCTCCTCATGGATAACTGGGATGGGATCAGTGGGATGGGATGAGATGGGATGGGATGGGATGGGATGGGATGGGATGGGATGGGATGGGATGGGATGGGATGGGATCAATGGGATGGGATGGGATGGGATCAATGGGATGGGATGGGATCAATGGGATGGGATCAATGGGATGGGATGGAACGGAACGGAATGGAACAGAATGGAAAGGAAAGGAACGGAGCAGGATGGAATGGAACGGGATGGAACGGACCAGAGCCAGCCGGGCCGCGCCGGGAGCCGTGGGGCTGGGAGTGCCAGAGGGACTGGGAATGCTGGAGGGGTTGGGAACGGTGGAAGGACTGGGAATGGTGGAAGGACTGGGAATGCCAAAAGGGACTGGGAATGCCAGAAAGAACTTTATTTGGGGTGGGGTTTGGGGTGGATTCTGGGTGGGTTTGGGGTGGATTTGGGGTGGGGTTTGGGGTGGATTTGTTGTAGATTTGGAGTTGGTTTGGGGTGGATTCTGGGTGGGTTTAGGGTGGATTTGGGGTGGGTTTGGGGTGGGCCAGCAGAACCCCAAAACTCCCAGCCAGAGCCCAAACCTGTTGAGGACACAGAGAGAGGCACCGAGGAACTGTGGCAGCACATTCTTCTCTCTCTTGGGATTTTTTCACAGAGGAGCACAGAGAGAAGAAAGAGAAAACAATTTCTATTTCTGCTCCTTGTTTTTCCCATGTGGAATGTGTTTGGAGAATTGTTTCCCTGGGGTGTTGCTTGGTTGGATTCTGGTGAGGATTGTTTGAGCTGATGGACAATCCAACCCACCTGGGGCTGGACACTTGGAGCGGGTCACGAGTTGGGAGTGAGTTAAATACAGTGGTTAGAAAAAGTCGATTTGTAGTTTTAGTATCTCCTTTAAATAATAAAATAATGTATTATAGCATAGTTATAATAAAGAAATCATTCAGCCTTCTGGAGTCAGACATCACCATTTCTTCCCACTGCATTTCCAACATCCAGCTCTGCTCAGCACCCCGAGGAGGCCCTGCCTGAGTGAGCCCCAAAGCACCAATCCTAAAGGAAGGCACTGGGATTTTCACCTTGAACGAGATTTTGGGCTCTTTAAAAGATTTTGGGCTCTTTAAAACCGGTTCTAAGCCAGCGTGAAATGGCTCTGGCAGCACCGAGCTCAGCCCCAGCTGTGGGAGCAGAGATCCCTCCCCGGCCCGACCCCGAATTTCAGTTTTAGGGCTTCTGTGGGAGCACCTGGGAGAAGGGAAAGCCGAAATATTCCAGGAAAAGCAGCGCTGCCCACCTGCCCCGTGAGGAGAGACAGCAGAACTGACAGCACCAGCAGCGCACAGGGGTGGGACAATCCCGCAGCAGCAGCAGCAGCATCCCAGAAATCCCCAAATTTCAACTCCAGAATTCACTTTGCCAGCACAACCGGGATGCTTCCAAAGGCACCCGTTCCACACCTTCTTCCTCCTCACCCAAAATAAATCCCCTCCTTTCCTCGGCACAGCCTTAAGTCCTGCCTGGGAAAACCCGAAATTTTGGGCTTCAGTTCCACCAACAACCCCTGGATATGCACGGAGGGATTTGGGTTATACCACAAACGTGCCCCGGCTGGGACAGACCCCAAAATTCCCTTCCCGGACGGTGCCACTCCGGAGCTGGGCATGGAAATGAGGTGGGAAAGGGCAAAGGGCATTCCTGGGGCTGAGGAATTCCTTTGTGTTCTGAGCTTTAAGGAACCGGTGATGGGGCAGGAGGAGGAACCAAAATAACCTCTCCTGCTTTTTTCCTTCCTTGCTCCAAGTAGGGCTGAGGAAAAGCCCCGGGGGGGAGCCCGGGGCCGAGTTCCCCGGGGAAAACCCGGCGGGTTCCGTTCCCCGGGGCAAAACCCGGCGGGTTCGGGCCCGGGAGCCGCGGATCCTGCGGGGTTTTTAGGGTTCCACATCCCGGAGCAGTTCCCCAGCATCGCTCCCACACTGCTCAACCCCTCCCACCCCGCTGCTGGTTTTTAGGGTTCCCCATCCCCATCCCGGAGCAGCTCCCCCTATCCTCTGTACGTGCCGACCTTCTCTCACACCTCTGCGGAGTTTTAGGGTTCCCCATCCCCGGGCTGGGATTTTGGGCCGGGGAAGGTCCCGCGCGGTTCCTGAGCGGGGCCCGGGGCTCGGCTGCGCTCCGGGATCGCTCCTGAAGCGCCGCCGGCACCTCGGGCAGCTCTGCGGGGCTGCGGGGCCGGCCCGGGGCGGTCGGAGCCGCCCTTTGGGACCCTCCTGGGATGGGCAGCGGCCCCAGCAGGACCGGAGCCCTCTCCAGCCCCGTCCCCGGCAGGACCGGAGCCCTCTCCAGCCCCGTCCCCGGCAGGAGCGGAGCCCTCTCCAACCTCGTCCCCAGCTGTCCCTGGCTGTCCCCAGCATTCCCAGCCCCATCCCCGGCATTCCCAGCCCCATTCCCAGCTCTCCCTGGCACTGCCAGCCCCATCCCCAGCTCTCCCAGTCCCACCCCCAGCTCTCCCCAGCTCTCCCAGCCTTGTCTCCAGATCTCCCTGGCATCCCCAGCTCTCCCAGCCCCATCCCCAGCTCTCCCTGGCATTCCCAGCCCATCCCCAGCTCTCTCAACCCCATCCCCAGCTCTCCCTGGCACTGCCAGCCCCATCCCCAGCTCTCCCTGGCATTCCCAGCCCCATCCCCAGCTCTCCCTGGCACTGCTAGCCCCATCCCCAGCTCTCCCAGCCCATTCCCAGCTCTCCCAGCCCTGTCTCCAGCTTTCCTCAATTCTCCCAGCCCCATTCCCAGCTCTCCCAGGCATTCCCAGCCCCATCCCCAGCTCTCCCAGCCCATTCCCAGTTCTCCCAGCCCATCCCCAGCTCTCCCTGGCATCCCCAGCTCTCCCAGCCCCCTCCCCAGCTCTGCCTGGCATTCCCAGCCCCATCCCCAGCTCTCCCCAGTTCTCCCAGCCCCATCCCCAGCTCTCCCCGGCATTCCCAGCCCCATCCCCATCTCTCCCCAGCTCTCCCAGCCCCATCCCCAGCTCTCCCTGGCATCCCCAGCCCCCCCAGCCCCCTCCCCAGCGCTGCCGGCTGTTTCTCCCCTCCGCAGGAAGGGGCTGCAGCACCACACAATGCTCCTCTCCTCACCACCTCTCCTCCTCCTCCTCCCTCCCCACAGGCAGCCCCCAAAGATTTCATGCTTCTCCCTTCTCCGTCATTCTTTTTGCTTTCTTTTCTTTTCTTCTCTTACTTTTTTTTTTTTTGTATTTTATTTTTTTTTTTAAAGGAAAAATGTTATTTTGTGCCTCCTGAGCCTTTCCCGGCTGGGCTCTGCGTCTGTGTATCAGCTGGAGGAGCTTATGAGCTTCGTCTCCTCGGATTTAGACTGAAATTTTGATTTTCTGCCGCGCTCAGATAATGTGGAAATCCTGTTCCCCGATATTCGCTGTTTATCAGCGCGGTGCAGGGCGGTTCTGGGGGGGAAGGGACCCTCGGCCCCGCCGCCCCCCGGCCCCGCCGCTGATGGAGCTTCACTCGGGAGCGGAGCCACCACCAAAAGCTGATTGTGGTGAGCCCGGGGCAGGGGAGCCCGGCCGAGGGGCTCGGGGGGCTGCGGGGGGCTGCCCATACCAGTTTGGGGCTGCCCATACCAGTTTGGGGCTGCCCATACCAGTTTGGAGCTGCCATGACCAGTTTGGAGCTGCCATGACCAGTTTGGGGCTGCCCATACCAGTTTGGAGCTGCCCATACCAGTTTGGGGCTGCCCATGACCAGTTTGGGGCTGCCCATGACCAGTTTGGAGCTGCCCATACCAGTTTAGAGCTGCCCATACCAGTTTGGAGATGCCATGACCAGTTTGGGGCTGCCCATACCAGTTTGGGGCTGCCCATACCAGTTTGGAGCTGCCCATACCAGTTTGGGGCTGCCATGACCAGTTTGGAGCTGCCCATACCAGTTTGGAGCTGCCCATACCAGTTTGGGGCTGCCCACACCAGTTTGGAGCTGCCCGTACCAGTTTGGGGCTGCCCATGGCCAGTTTGGGGCTGCCATGACCACTTTGGGGCTGCCATGACCACTTTGGGGCTGCCCATACCAGTTTGGAGCTGCCATAACCAGTTTGGGGCTGCCCATACCAGTTTGGGGCTGCCCATACCAGTTTGGGGCTGCCCATACCAGTTTGGAGCTGCCCATACCAGTTTGGGGCTGCCCATACCAGTTTGGAGCTGCCCACACCAGTTTGGGGCTGCCCATACCAGTTTGGGGCTGCCCATACCAGTTTGGAGCCGCCATGACCAGTTTGGAGCTGCCCAGGGCCAGTTTGGGGCTGCCCATACCAGTTTGGGGCTGCCATGACCAGTTTGGGGCTGCCATGACCAGTTTGGAGCTGCCCACACCAGTTTGGAGCTGCCCATACCAGTTTGGAGCTGCCATGACCAGTTTGGGGCTGCCCACACCAGTTTGTAGCTGCCCATACCAGTTTGGAGCTGCCCATACCAGTTTGGGGCTGCCCATACCAGTTTGGAGCTGCTCATACCAGTTTGGAGCTGCCATGACCAGTTTGGAGCTGCCATGACCAGTTTGGAGCTGCCCATACCAGTTTGGGGCTGCCCATACCAGTTTGGAGCTGCCATGACCAGTTTGGGGCTGCCCATGACCAGTTTGGAGCTGCTCATACCAGTTTGGAGCTGCCCAGGGCCAGTTTGGAGCTGCCCATACCAGTTTGGAGCTGCCCATACCAGTTTGGAGCTGCCAATACCAGTTTGGAGCTGCCCATACCAGTTTGGGGCTCCCATGACCAGTTTGGAGCTGCCCGGGATGGTGGGAGGGGTCTGTGCCCACGGAAAGGGGTCCCTGCCCACGAGAGGGGTCCGTGCCCACGGGAGGGGTCCGTGCCCACGAAAACGGGTCCATGGAAGGGTCTGTGCCCACGGAAAGTGTCCACGCCCACGAGACGGGTCCGTGCCCATGGAAAGGAGCCCCTGCCCACAAAAAGGGGTCCGTGGAGGAGCCCCTGCCCACGGAAAGGGACCCCTGTCCACGGGAGGGGTCCGTGCCCACGGAAAGGGACCCCTGCCCACGGGAGGGGTCCGTGCCCACTAAAAGGGGTCCATGGAGGGGTCTGTGCCCACGGAAATGAGCCCCTGCCCACGGAAAGAGTCCAAGCCCACGAGAGGGGTCCGTGCCCACGGAAAGGAGCCCCTGCCCACGGGTGGGGTCCGTGCCCACGGAAAGGGACCCCTGCCCACGGAAAGTGTCCATGCCCACGAGACGGGTCCGTGCCCACGGAAAGGAGCCCCTGCCCACGGAAAAGGGCTCCGTGCCCACGGGAGGGGCTGGAACGCCGAGAGCTCCGATGTCCCTTCTACCCCGACCCTTCCGTGATGCTCCGGTCCCTGTCCCCACCCTGAGCGTGGCTCTGTCCCCCCCGAGGTCCCCTGCAGGGCTGGGATCCATCGGGATCCACCCGGAATCCTTCCACTCGGGATCCATCCTGCATTCCCGAGCTCCTCACGCCTGGCTGGAGTGGCCCTGTCCCCTCGTGTCCCTCTGCTGACCGCGCTGAGCCACCCCTCTGTCCCCTCGTGTCCCTGTGCCCCGCGCTCTGAGCCACCCCGCTGTCCCCTCGTGTCCCTGTGCCCCACGCTCTGAGCCACCCCGCTGTCCCCTCGTGTCCCTCTGCCCCACACTCTGAGCCACCTCTCTGTCCCCTCGTGTCCCTGTGCTCACCGCGCTGAGCCACCCCGCTGTCCCCTCGTGTCCCTCTGCCACCTCGCTGTCCCCTCATGTCTCTCTGCTCTGCTCTCTGAGCCACCCCTCTGTCCCCTCGTGTCCCTCTGCCACACGCTCTGAGCCACCTCTCTGTCCCCTCGTGTCCCTCTGCCACCCCGCTGTCCCCTCGTGTCCCTGTGCCCCACGCACTGAGCCACCCCGCTGTCCCCTCGTGTCCCTCTGCCACCCCGCTGTCCCCTCGTGTCCCTCTGCCACCTCACTGTCCCCTCGTGTCCCTGTGCCACCTCGCTGTCCCCTCGTGTCCGTCTGCCCCACACTCTGAGCCACCTCGCTGTCCCCTCGTGTCCCTCTGCCACCCCGCTGTCCCCTCGTGTCCCTGTGCCCCACGCACTGAGCCACCCCGCTGTCCCCTCGTGTCCCTCTGCCACCCCGCTGTCCCCTCGTGTCCCTCTGCCACCCCGCTGTCCCCTCCGTGTGCTCTTTGTCCCCGAGGGATCCCTGGACCCCCAGTCCCATTCCCTGTCCCCCTACACGCCCTGACCCTCCAGTGTCACCCGTGCCACCGCTCCAGATGCCACCTGGCAAAGGCCGGGGGGACATTCCCTGCGCGACACGAGCCCGGCAAAGCGAAATTAAAGAAAATTCCGGGGAGCAGCTCCGGGGGCCGCTGAAGTGGCTCTGAATGAGCCGCCTCTGTGTCCCCAAAGGGCTGCTCATTGTCACATCGCGGCTCTCGGTGTCCCCGCATGTCCCTGCGCTCGGAACAATGTCCCGGCCACCGCCACCGCTCAGCGTTACAGCGGCACCGGGCGGGAAGGAGGGCAGGGAAAACGGGGGGAAAAAAGGGATTTTAGGGCAAAAAAAAAATTAAAAATATTTTTTAAAAAAAGACTGGGAAAAGAGACAGGAAGCGCGATAAAACTCGGCTCTGTGCTCGCCTCCTCTGCTTTAAAGTGACTCCGCTGCTTATGGAAACGGAGAGGCGGTATTAGAAGAGGAGAAAAAAAATAAAAAAAAAAGAAAAAAAACCCACCAAGACACAGAGAGCTTCCTTATCTCCCGGAGACAGTTGTCAGGAATCACTTTGACTGAGTCGTTTTGTCTCCATGCTTTTTTTGCGCTGTCAAGGAGGCCTCAGGACATGGATCAAAGGAGAGGCGCCGAGCGCTCGCTGCAACTTCTGATCCCTTCTCGGAGAGACGCGCGAGTGGCAGGAGCTCCGCGGCACGGCAGCGGGGACAGCGGGGACAGCGGGGACAGCGGGGACAGCGGGGACAGCGGGGACGGGAGGGAGGGATGGCAGGGACCGGAGGGACCGGAGGGACCGGAGGGACCGGAGGGACGGGAGGGTGCCGCTGTGGAGCGCGGGGAAGGCCGGGGCATTGTCCCCTCCCTGTGTCCCCATCAGGAGTGTTCCCTCCCTCTGTCCCCGTGGGGAGTGTCCCATCGGGAGTGTCCCCCTTTCTGTGTCCCCACGGAGAGTGTATTCCCTCTGTGTCCCCATCCGGAGTGTCCCCTCCCTGTGTCCCCCTCCCTGTGTCCCCTCCCTGTGTCCCTTCTCTGTGTCCCCTCCCTGTGTCCCCTCTCTGTGTCCCCTCCGTGTCCCCTCCCTGTGTCCCCATGGGCAGTGTCCCCATCGGGAGTGTCCCCTCCCTGTGTCCCCTTCCCGTGTCCCTGTGGGGAGTGTCCTTTCTCTGTGTCCCCATCAGGAGTGTCCCTTTTCTGTGTCCCTGTGGGGAGTGTCCCCTCCCTGTGTCCCCCTTTCTGTGTCCCCACGGAGAGTGTATCTCCTCTGTGTCCCCATCAGGAGTGTGCCCGCTCTGTCCCCGTGGGGAGTGTCCCCTCCTTGTGTCCCCTCTGTGTCCCCTCCCTGTGTCCCCTTCCCTGTGTCCCTTCTCTATGTCCCCTCCCTGTGTCCCCTCTCTGCTCGCCCCCAGTCCCCAAACCCGCCGGGGTTTGTGATTCCATCCTCGCAGGAGTTTGGGATCCCCAAATCCACCGGGGTTTGGGATCCCCGCCGGGGTTTGTGATCCCATCCTCGCGGGGGTTTGTGATTCCATCCCCACCGGGGTTTGTGATCCCCAAACCCACCGGGGTTTGTGATCCCCAAACCCACCGGGGTTTGTGATCCCAGCCCTGCCGGGATTTGGGATCCTCACCGGGGTTTGGGATCCCCGCCGGGGTTTGTGATTCCATCCTCGCCGGGGTTTGTGATCCCAGTCCCGCCGGGGTTTGTGATCCCATCCCCGCCCTAAATGGTCCCGGGCCCGGCTGGAGGAGGCAGCGGCGCCACGCGAGGCGGGACCCGGCGTGGAACGGACCCACAGCCCTGAACCCGCCCGGGCTCTCCCTGCGGCTCCCGGATCTTCCCCTCCGCACTGCCCGGGGCTCGCAGCGGCTCCTGCCCGGCCCTGGAACCCCGAAATGTCCGAGCCCAGAGCACAGAGCCACTCCCGGCACCCCAAACTGTCCGAGCCCACATCACAGAGCCACTCCCGGCACCCCGAAATGTCCGAGCCCAGAGCACAGAGCCACTCCCGGCACCCCAAACTGTCCGAACCCAGAGCACAGAGCCACTCCCGGCATCCCAAACTGTCCAAATCCAGAGCACAGAGCCACTCCCGGCACCCCAAACTGTCCGAGCCCAGAGCACAGAGCCACTCCCGGCACCCCAGACTGTCGGAGCAATGTCCCTACTCAGCTCTGGCACCCCAAACTGTCCGAGCCCAGAGCACAGAGCCACTCCCGGCACCCCAAACTGTCCAAGCAATGTCCCTGCTTGGCCCTGGCACCCCAAACTGTCCGAGCCCACATCACAGAGCCACTCCCTGACACCCCAAACTCTCCGAGCCCACCCTGCAGAGCCATTCCCGGCACCCCAAACTCTCCGAGCCCACCCTGCAGAGCCATTCCCTGCTCCTGCTCCACCCCTGGGATGGTGGGAGGGTCGCTCCGGACGCTCTGGAAGCTGACGCGACCCCCAGACTCTCCCTCACATCACACCAAAGCTCAGCCCAGCATCCTTTTGGGATTTATCTCATCCCACAAACCTCTCCTGAGGCTTTGGGACTGCACAGCCCTCTTGAGCAGCTCCCCGGGATGCTCCAGGGGTGGACACAGCCCCCAAAGTCCTCCCTGTGCTGGAGCCTCTCCAGCGGGGATCCCGGCTGGGGCGGGAGGGAACGGGAGTTTCCCTGGATGAGAGGCAAAGGGAAATCCAATCCCAATTATTTATTCCTTCCATTTCACTCCTCGCTTTAAGCCTCTCCTGTGCCTCGTTCCCCCGCTCCGGGGCTGCCTTTCCCCCCGATCCCGGGACATCGAGGCACGGACGGGGCCGGGAACGCGGGGCAGCGGCTGCGCCGTTAATTACCGAATATTCATTTTCCCCCCGTGCGCGCCGTTAATTACCGGTGGTTCATTTTCCCCCCCGTGCGAGGCGTTAATTGCCGGTGGTTCATTTTCCCCCCGTGCCCTGCCCGAGCTCCCTCGGTCACAGCGCCGGGACCCTCCCGGCCGAGTCCCCGTCCCCTCCCCGGAGCCGGAGAGGGGAGATAAAACCCCACTAATCCTGCTGGGATTGCGGCAGGAATTCAGGAATTCCCGTCCCACCCTCCCTGCTCCGGCCGGCTCTGCCTGGGGACGGAGATTTGAAGATTTTTGGGGACAAATTTCTGCGTCTCAGCCCTTAAATTCAACATTTTGGCGCATTTCAGGCCACTCCACGCCCCCCGCGCTTCTCCTTCCATCGCTCCTGTTCTTCTCCTCAGGTTTTTCCCCACGATTTTTCTCCTGATTCTTCCTTTTTCCTCCCCAGTTTGTCCTGCTGCTCCCTGAGCTGCAGCGCCTTGGGGCTCACCAAAGGCAGTGCCAAAATTCCCATGGGATTCCAGCCTCGGGAATCGACTGTTCCCAAGTCCTTCCATGTTCCCAGTTTTTTCCTGTCTCGATAACACACGCAGGGAACAATCTCTGGAGTGGGAATCCCAAATCCTTCTGTGTTCCCAATGTTTTCATATTTCAGTAAAACACGCAGGGAACAATCTCTGGAGTGGGAATCCCAATTCCTCCCATGTTCCCAATGTTTTCGTATTTCAGTAACACACACAGGGAGCAACCTTTGGAGTGGGAATCCCAAATCGTTTTGTGTTCCCAATGTTTTCCTGTCTCAGTAACACACACAGGGAACAACCTTTGGAGTGGGAATCCCAAATCCTTCTGTGTTCCCAAAGTTTTCCTATCAGTAACACACACAGGGAACAACCTTTGGAGTGGGAATCCCAAATCCTTCTGTGTTCCCAACATTTTCCTCTCTCAGAGGGAACAACTTCCAGAGTGGGAATCCCAAATCCTTCTGTGCTCCCAATGTTTTCCTATCAGTAACACACACAGGGAACAATCTCTGGAGTGGGAATCCCAAATCCTTCCATGTTCCCAGTATTTTTCTGTCTCAGTAACACAAACAGGGAAAAACCTTTGGAGTGGGAATTCCAAATCCTTCCGTGTTCCCAACATTTTCCTCTCTCAGAGGGAACAACTTCCAGAGTGGGAATCCCAAATCCTTCCGTGTTCCCAGTATTTTCCTATATCAGTAACACACACAGGGAACAATCTCTGCAGTGGGAATCCCAAATCCTTCTGTGTTCCCAAAGTTTTCCTATCAGTAACACACACAGGGAACAATCTCTAGAATGGGAATCCCAAACCCTTCCATGTTCCCAAAGTTTTTCTATCAGTAACACACGCAGGGAACAATCTCTAGAATGGGAATCCCACATCCTTCCATGTTCCCAACATTTTCCTATTTCAGAGGAAACAACCTCCAGAGTGGGAATCCCAAATCCTTCTGTGTTCCCAACATTTTCCTCTCTCAGAGGGAACAACTTCCAGAGTGGGAATCCCAATTCCTTCTGTCCTCCCAATGTTTTCCTATCAGTAACACACAGAGAGAACAATCTCTAGAATGGGAAACCCAAATCCTCCCATGTTCCCAATGTTTTCATATTTCAGTAACACACGCAGGGAACAACCGTTGGAGTGGGAATCCCAAATCCTTCCGTGTTCCCAACATTTTCCTATTTCAGAGGAAACAACCTCCGGAGTGGGAATCCCAAATCCTTCCGTGTTCCCAACATTTTCCTATTTCAGAGGAAACAACCTCCGGAGTGGGAATCCCAAATCCTTCAGTGTTCCCAACATTTTCCTATTTCAGAGGAAACAACCTCCGGAGTGGGAATCCCAAATCCTTCCGTATTCCCATTTTCCTCTCTCACAGGGAACAGCCTCCGGAGTGGGACTCGCACAGGGGCGAACACAAAATTCAGGTTAAGGGATTTAAATCCTGCCTTTTTTGTTCCCGATGGTTTTCCAGCGGGATCAGAGCACCCCAATCAATGGAGGGAACCCGCAGAAGCTCCGGGCGGAGCGTGGGGAGGCCCCCGGGATGTGAATTCCCCGGGAATCAGGCGGATGAGGACGGATCTGTTTTCACACGGGAAGAATTTTCCCTCTCCCCGCGCCCGGTGCCGGCAGCAGAGGCGCCAAACTGACAGGAGCAGGTGGGCTTTGTTCGGTGAAACAGATCCCAAAAAAATGCCAGAAACTTTCGTGGAAAACCGCCCATGTGGAGGTTAAAAGTTTAGCGAGACGAAGCCGAGGTGGAGCCGCTTTTCCCAAAGGATCCCGGAGCTGCCGTGGCCCTTTCCCAAACCCCGGCGAGGGAAGGAGGAGAAATTTGCAGGAATTCCGAGCAGATTCTGCAGGAATCCCGAGGGAATGGGGCAGATTTTGCAGGAATCCCGAGGGAATTTGGCAGATTTTGCAGGAATCTCAAGGGAAGGAGGCGGATTTTTCAGGAATCCCGAGGGAATGGGGCAGATTTTGCAGGAATCCCGAGGGAAGGAGGCAAAATTTGCAGGAATCCCGAGCAGATTCTGCAGGAATCCCGAGGGAATGGGGCAGATTTTGCAGGAATCCCGAAGGAAAAAGGCGAATTTTGCAGGAATCTCAAGGGAAGGAGGCAGATTTTGCAGGAATCCCGAGGGAATGGGGCAGTTTTTGCAGGAATCCCGAGGGAAGGAGGCAGATTTTGCAGGAATCCCGAGGGAAGGAGGCGAATTTTGCAGAAATCCCGAGGGGAGGGGGCGAAATTTGCAGGAATCCTGAGCAGATTTTGCAGGAATTCCGAGGGAATGGGGAAGGGAAGGGAAGGGAAGGGAAGGGAAGGGAAGGGAAGGGAAGGGAAGGGAAGGGAAGGGAAGGGAAGGGAAGGGAAGGGAAGGGAAGGGAAGGGAAGGGAAGGGAAGGGAAGGGAAGGGAAGGGAAGGGAAGGGAAGGGAAGGGAGGGAAGGGAAGGGAAGGGAAGGGAAGGGAAGGGAAGGGAAGGGAAGGGAAGGGAAGGGAAGGGAAGGAAGGGAAGGGAAGGGAAGGGAAGGGAAGGGAAGGGAAGGGAAGGGAAGGAAGGGAAGGGAAGGGAAGGGAAGGGAAGGGAAGGGAAGGGAAGGAAGGGAAGGGAAGGGAAGGGAAGGGAAGGGAAGGGAAGGAAGGGAAGGGAAGGGAAGGGAAGGGAAGGGAAGGAAGGGAAGGGAAGGGAAGGGAAGGGAAAGGGAAGGGAAGGGAAGGGAAGGGAAGGGAAGGGAAGGGAAGGGAAGGGAAGGGAGGGAAGGGAAGGGAAGGGAAGGGAAGGAGGCTCTCGGGGATGAGGCAGGAGCGCGGCCCTGCAGCCGCCTAAGCCGGGAAATGAATCCTGAGCCGGCCAAAACCCAGCCCGGAAAATTGGAGCGGGAGAAGGGTCTCCTTTCAGGGAAACGGGGAATCCTTAATGCTTCCTCCCTCAGCAACTGTAATGCCGGGATGTTCCCAATCTGCTTTGAGGGATGGAAAGATTAAGAATAATAAAAAAATTGCAATAAAATATGTGTGAACGAGGGGGTAATTGTGGACAAATGCAGCATTCAAATTCATTTTTCAGCTCTTTTACACACCATTTCAATCTTATTTTCTGCTTGTTAATGAGATCTTGTTGGTTGGGGTGGGCACGGCTGCCCAGTATCGCTCGGGTAATTGCACATAATTTTCTCTCTACCAGTGATTTGCATCAGATTTTTTTTTTTTCTAATTCTTTGCTATTTAAACCCCCTCCTCCTTTTCCCTCTCACCCCCCCCCCCAAATCTCATCCTCTCCTCCCCTTCTTTCTTCCCCTCCCCTTTCTCCTGGCCCAGCAAGGCTCATTTTGAATGCTTATTACGGGCACAGTGTCTCCGACTAAAAAAAATAATAAAAAAAACAGGAAAAAAAAAAAGCACCAGACAGGGAAAAGGATTGGTGGCACTGAGGGAAGGGAGACAGAGCGGCCTCTGCAGAGCCTGGAGCATCCCTGGAAATCAGGGAAGGGATTCCCAGGGCCAGGAGGGATCCCTGGAACCAAGGAAAGGAATTTCCACAGCCAGGAGGGATCTGTGGAAATCAGGGAAGGGATTCCCAGGGCCAGGAGGGATCTGAGGAAATCAGGGAAAGAATTCCCAGGGCCAGGAGGGATCCCTGGAACTGAGAAAAGAAATTTCCAGAGCCAGGAGAGATCCCTGGAACCAAGGAAAGGAATTCCCAGAGGCAGGAGGATCTGTGGAAATCAGGGAAGGAATTCCCAGAGGCAGGAGGATCTGAGGAAATCAGGGAAAGAATTCCCAGGGCCAGGAGGGATCTGCAGAAATCACAGAAAGGAATTTCCAGAGCCAGGAGGGATCCCTGGAGCTGAGAAAAGACATTTCCAGAGCCAGGAGAGATCCCTGGAAATCAGGGAAGGGATTCCCAGGGCCAGGAGGGATCTGAGGAAATCAGGGAAAGAATTCCCAGGGCCAGAAGAGATCCCTGGAACTGAGAAAAGAAATTTCCAGAGCCAGGAAGGATCTGTGGAAATCACGGAAAGAATTTCCATAGTTAGGAGAGATCCCTGGAAATCAGGGAAGGAATTCCCAGAGGCAGGAGGGATTTCTGGAAATCAGGGAAGGAATTCCCAGAGGCAGGAGGGATCTGTGGAAATCAGGGAAAGGAATTCCCAGAGGCAGGAGGGATCCCTGGAAATCAGGGAAGGAATTTCCAGAGCCAGAAGGGATCTGTGGAAATCAGGGAAGGAATTTCCAGGGCCAGGAGGGATCCCTGGAAATCAAGGAAGGAATTCCCAGGGCCAGGAGACATCCCTGGAACTGAGAAAAGGCATTTCCAGAGCCAGGAAGGATCTGTGGAAATCACGGAAAGAATTCCCAGAGGCAGGAGAGATCCCCGGAAATCAGGGAAGGAATTCCCAGGGCCAAGAGGGATCCCTGGAACCAAGGAAAGGAATTCCCAGAGGCAGGAGGGATCTGTGGAAATCACAGAAAGAATTTCCAGAGCCAGGAGAGATCCCTGGAAATCAAGGAAGGGATTCCCAGGGCCAGGAGAGATCCCTGGGACTGAGAAAAGAAATTTCCAGAGCCAGGAGGGATCTGTGGAAATCACAGAAAGAATTTCCAGAGCTAGGAGAGATCCCTGGAAATCAGGGAAAAGAATTCCCAGAGGCAGGAGGGATCCCTGGAAATCAGGGAAGGAATTCCCAGAGCCAGGAGCATCCCTGGAAATCAGGGAAAGGAATTCCCAGGGCCAGGAGAGATCTGTGAAAATCAGGGAAAGAATTCCCAGAGGCAGGAGGGATCCCTGGAACCAAGGAAAGGAATTTCCACAGCCAGGAGGGATCTGTTGAAATCAGGGAAGGAATTCCCAGGGCCAGGAGAGATCCCTGGAACTGAGAAAAGAAATTTCCAGAGCCAGGAAGGATCTGTGGAAATCACGGGAAGAATTTCCAGAGCTAGGAGAGATCCCTGGAAATCAGGGAAGGAATTCCCAGGGCCAGGAGGGATCCAGACCCGGGATTGGGAATCCCAAGCTGTTCCCCAGCCCCTCCTGCCCCAAGCCGAGCTGGTTTTGGCTCTGGAGAAGCCCTTGGAGACCCCGAGGTGCTGCAGGGAAGGGGCAGATGGATTTAGGGCTGGGACGGGATCCCAAAGAGCAGCAGGAATTGTAGGAGGTGAAACGGCGCAACAAAACCTCTAAAATAAAACCCTCTAAAATAAAACCTCTAAAACAAAGCCCCCAAAACAAACCCTGCAACAAAACCTCCAACAAACCCTCTAAAACAAATCCCCCAAAAGAAACTCTCTAAACAAACCCCCCAAAACACACCCTGCAACAAAGCCTCTAAAACAAACCCTGCAACAAACCCCCAAAACAAACCCCCCAAAACAAACTCTCTAAAACAAACCCCCCAAAACAAACCCTGCAACAAAACCTCCAAACAAACCCTCTAAAATAAAACCCTGCAACAAACCCCCCCAAAACAAACCCCCAAAACAAACCCTGCAACAAAACCTCTAAAACAAACCCCCCCAAAACAAACCCTCTAAAACAAATCCCCCAAAACAAACTCTCTAAAACAAACCCCCAAAATAAACTCTCTAAAACAAACCCCCAAAACAAACTCTCTAAAACAAACCCCCCAAAACAAACCCTCCCAAAACCCTCCGAGACCTTGAAAAGGCAGAAGAGCCGTGGCAGAGGAGGCTGGGGATGAGAAGCAGCAGAAAATACAGAAAAAAACCAGATTTCTTTGCTGCTTCAGGGGATCTCCCAGCATCAGCCAAAGCCACTTCTGTCCTTTCATGCTCAGCTTCGTTCCCTGATTTCCCCCTCAGCATCCAGGGCAGCACACGCAGCTCCTGAAGGGCTGGAACATCCTAATCCAGACAAACTGGACTTAAAACCGAGTTTAAGGCCAGGCTGGGTGGGGTTTGGAGCACCCTGGCCTAGAGCAAGGGGGTTGGGATCAGCAGAGCCTTAAGGTCTCTCCCAAACCAACTTCTGTGGGATGATTCGAGGATTGATCGGGATTTGGTTTGTCCCAGACCTAATCCCAGCTCAGGGAGGGACAATTCTAGGCCAGGCCTGGCCACGAGCTGGGTCTGAGCCCCAGCTGGGGTTGGGATGGTTTTCCTGGCCTAAGCCTGGCTCTGGGTGTCTCCTGGGGGTTCCCAGATTAGCCGGGGATGATTCCTGTGGGGTGGAAATTTGGGAATGTTTACGGTGTGTTCATGGGCTCGTGGGGCTCCTTTTTCCTTGTGTTTAACATTCCCAGGAGCTTCTGCAGCTCCAGGGATTTGGGACAGCCCTCAGTGCCAGCCTGGGGACAGCTCTGGGCCAGCCTAACTGGGCTGGGGACGGATCTGGGTCAGTGGGGACAGCACAATCCCAGCTCCATCCCAAATCCCTGCTCTGCTTCAATCCCTGCTCCATCCCAATCCCAGTTTTGCCTCAATCCCAGCTCCATCCCATTCCCAGCTCCATCCCAATCCCAGCTCCATCCCAATCCCAGCTCTGCCTCAATCCCAGCTCCATCCGAATCCCTGCTCTGCCTCAATCCCAGCTCCATCCCAGTCCCAGCTCTGCCTCAATCCCAGCTCCATCCCAGTCCCAGCTCTGCCTCAATCCCAGCTCCATCCCAGTCCCAGCTCTGCCTCAATCCCAGCTCCATCCCAATCCCAGCTCCATCCCAGTCCCTGCTCCATCCCAATCCCTGCTCCATCCCAATCCCTGCTCCATCCCAATCCCTGCTCCATCCCAATCCCAGCTCCATCCCAATCCCAGCTCCATCCCAATCCCTGCTCCATCCCAATCCCTGCTCCATCCCAATCCATGCTCCATCCCAATCCCTGCTCTGCTTCAATCCCTGCTCCATCCCAATCCCTGCTCCATCCCAATCCCTGCTCCATCCCAATCCCTGCTCTGCTTCAATCCCAGCTCCATCCCAATCCCTGCTCCATCCCAATCCATGCTCCATCCCAATCCCAGCTCCATCCCAATCCCAGCTCCATCCCAATCCCATCTCCATCCCAGTCCCAGCTCCATCCCAATCCCTGCTCCATCCCAATCCCTGCTCCATCCCAATCCCAGCTCCATCCCAGTCCCAGCTCCATCCCAATCCCAGCTCCATCTGAATCTCTGCTCCATCCCAATCCCTGCTCCATCCCAATCCCAGCTCCATCCCAGTCCCAGCTCCATCCCAATCCCTGCTCCATCTGAATCTCTGCTCCATCCCAATCCCTGCTCCATCCCAATCCCATCTCCATCCCAATCCCTGCTCCATCCCAATCCCTGCTCCATCCCAATCCCTGCTCTGCTTCAATCCCTGCTCCATCCCAATCCCTGCTCCATCCCAATCCCTGCTCCATCCCAATCCATGCTCCATCCCAATCCCAGCTCCATCCCAATCCCAGCTCCATCCCAATCCATGCTCCATCCCAATCCCAGCTCCATCCCAGTCCCAGCTCTGCCTCAATCCCAGCTCCATCCCAGTCCCTGCTCCATCCCAATCCATGCTCCATCCCAATCCCAGCTCCATCCCAATCCCAGCTCCATCCCAATCCCAGCTCCATCCCAGTCCCTGCTCCATCCCAATCCCTGCTCTGCTTCAATCCCAGCTCTGCCCCAATCCCAGCTCCATCCCAATCCCTGCTCCATCCCAATCCCTGCTCCGTCCCAGTCCCTGCTCCATCCCAGTCCCAGCTCCATCCCAATCCCAGATCTATCCCAATCCCAGCTCCATCCCATTCCCAGCTCCATCCCAATCCCTGCTCCATCCCAGTCCGTGTTCTGTCCCCAAGGTCCTGGAAGGGGCAGGACCTGAGCTCCCGTTCTGGGTCCTGCTTTAATCCCTCAGGATTCTCTCCTGGTCGCAGTTTGGGAAGGGAAGATTCCCTCCCGGAATCTGGGATTTGGGATTTGGGATTTGGGACGGTGCTGAGCACAGCCTGGTGGCTCGGGGCTTACCCAGTGCTGTTTATCCCATCCTCACTCAGGGAAGGTTTTTCCCTCCTCATCTCCTGCTCTGCCACTGGGGAGGGTCCCACAGGGAGCTGGGAGGGGGCAGAGCTGGGCAAAGGAATGTTCCCAACCATGGAATGTCCCCATGGAATGTCCCCATGGAATGTCCCCATGGAATGTCCCCATTCCGGGGTACCAACAGGGACAGTTGCTGGGAAAGGGTCGGGAAGGGAAGTCTGGCATTGGCCAACAATGGCAGTGAGCAGCACTTGGTTTTCCATTATTATTATTACTATTATTATTATTGTTATTGTTATTATTGTTATTGTCATTATTATTTGCATTATTATTATTCTATTCTATTCTATTCTATTCTATTCTATTCTATTCTATTCTATTCTATTATATAAGACATAGAAATATATAAATAAAATTAATTAAATAAATATTATAAATAAGCATAACAAACGAATATATTTATTTATTATTAATAACAGCATAATAATTATTATCGCCATTATAATTATTATTAAATTTGTATAAAATATATTCCTATATTATTATAATCATTAGAATTATTATCATTCTCACTGCATTTACTTCGTTCTCAGTCACTGAACTCTCCTTATCCCAACACACAAAGCACGGCTGGGGGGATGAACCCGCAGTGGCCATCCCAAATCCCTGTTTGGGAATGGGAACACCCAAATTCCCGTTTTCTCTTTGGGAACAGGAACGTCCAAATCCCCATTTTCTGTTTGGGTATGGGAACACCACAGTGGCCACTCTTTTCTCTTTGGGAATGGGAATGCTGTGGTGGCCATCCCAAATCCCTGTTTGGGAATGGGAACACTACAGCGGCCATCCCAAATTCCCATTTTCTCTTTGGGAATGGGAATGCTGAAGTGGCCATCAAAAATTCCCATTTTCTCTTTGGGAATGGCAATGTCCAAATCCCCGTTTTCTGTTTGGGAATGGGAACATCCAAATCCCCGTTTTCTCTTTGGGAATGGGAACGCTGCAGTGACAATCCCAAATCCCCATTTTCTCTTTCAGAACGGGAACACCACAGTGGCCATCCCAAATTCCCATTTTCTCTTTGGGAATGGGAATGCCCAAATCCCTGTTTTCTGTTTGGGAACAGGAACACCATGATGACCATCCCAAATTC
The DNA here is from genome assembly GCF_003957565.2 of Taeniopygia guttata. NCBI lineage: Eukaryota > Metazoa > Chordata > Aves > Passeriformes > Estrildidae > Taeniopygia > Taeniopygia guttata. The sequence goes on along the minus strand of NC_044233.2, from coordinate 6,237,980 downwards.
CTGTTTTCTGTTTGGGAATGGGAATGCCCAAATGCCCGTTTTCTGTTTGGGAATGGGAACACTGCAGTGACCATCCCAAATCCCCGTCTTCTGTTTGGGAATGGGAACCCACGGTCGCCATCCCAAATTCTCATTTTCTCTTTGGGAATGGGAATACCCAAATCTCCATTTTCTGTTTGAGAACGGGAACATCATGGTGACCATCCCAAATCCCCATTTTCTCTTTGGGAATGTGAACGCTGCAGTGGCCATAAAAAATGCCCATTTTCTCTTTGGGAATGGGAATGCCCAAATCCCCGTTTTCTGTTTGGGAACAGGAACACCACGATGACCATCCCCAATCCCCATTTTCTCTTTGGGAATGGGAACGCTGCAGTGACAATCCCAAATCCCTGTTTTCTGTTTGGGAATGGGAACCCATGGTCGCCATCCCAAATCCCCATTTTCTCTTTCAGAACGGGAACACCACAGTGGCCATCCCAAATTCTCATTTTCTCTATGGGAATGGGAACCCACGGTTGCCATCCCAAATTCCCATTTTCTCTTTGGGAATGGGAACGCTGCAGTGGCCATCCCAAATTCCCATTTTCTCTTTGGGAATGGCAATGTCCAAATCCCCATTTTCTTTTTGGGAATGGGAACGTCCAAATCCCTGTTTTCTGTTTGGGAACGGGAACACCATGGTGATCATCCCAAATCCCCGTTTTCTGTTTGGGAATGGGAACACCACAGTGACCATCCCAAATTCTCATTTTCTCTTTGGGAATGGGAATGCCCAAATCCCCGTTTTCTGTTTGGGAATGGAAATAATGCAGTGACCATCCCAAATCCCCATTTTCTCTTTGGGGATGGGAATGCCGTGTTTCTCCTCCCGGCCTCCAGCTGCCAGCACAGCCCGTGGATTCCGGCCGGGACCGATCTGCCAATCCCGGGGTAACCGGAGAGGAGCAGGAGCTGGGAGCTCCCGGCCCCCTCTACTTGTCTGCAGTGCCAAGAAATCTCCTCCTGCTGCTGCTGCCGCCACGGGGGAACGAGAAACCCAGACAGAGACAAACCACCATCACCCTCAGCTCCCAGTGGGGCTTTTCCCACCTCCTGAACCCCCTTTTTTCCTCCTCCTGAACCCCCTCTTTCTTTCCTACCCCTGAACCCCCTCTTTTCCTCCTCCTGATCTCCCTCTTTCTTTCCCATCTCCTAAACCCCCTCTTTCTTTCCCATTCCCTGAACCCCCTCTTTCCCACCTTCCTGAATCTCTTTTCCCACCCCTGAACCCCCTCTTTCCCCCCTCCTGAGCTCCCTCTTTCTTTCCCATCTCCTGAACCCCCTCTTTCTTTTCCTGCTCCTGACCTCCCTGTTTTTTTCCCACCCCTGAACCCCCTCTTTCCCCCTCCTGAGCTCCTCTTTCTTTCCCACCCTGAACCCCCTCTTTCTTTCCACTTCCTGAATCCCCTTTCCCGTCCCCTGAGTTCCTTCTTTCCAACCTCCTGAACCCCTTTTTCCCCACTCCTGAGCTCCCTCTTTTCCACCTCCTGAACCCCCTCTTTCTTTCCCACCTCCTGAATTCCCTCTCTCCCCCCTTCCTGAACCCCCTCTTTCCCCTCTCCCGAACTCCCTTTTCCACCTCCTGAACTCCCTCTTTCTGACCTCCTGAACCCCTTTTTCCCCGCTCCTGAGCTCCCTGTTTCTCCTCTCCTGAACCCCCTCTTTCCTCCCTCTTGAGTTCCCTCTTTCTTTCCCATTCCCTGAACCCCCTCTTTCTTTTCCACCTCCTGAACTCCCTCTTTCTGACCTCCTGAACCCCCTTTTTCCCCTCTCCTGAGCTCCCTCTTTTCCACCTCCTAAACCCCCTCTTTCTTTCCTACCCCTGAATCCCCTCTTTCCCCCCTCTTGAGTTCCCTCTTTCTTTCCCATTCCCCGAACCCCCTCTTTCTTTCCCATCTCCTGAGCTCCCTGTTTTTTCCCCCCTCCTGCACCCCCTCTTTCCCTCTGGTGTCCTTCCCCCTGCAGAGGAACCTGGGGCAGCTGAGGGTGGAATTTTCCTGGGATCTCCCTGGAATGTCACAGAGCACAAAACCACTGCGCTCAGCTCAATTCATAAATTACACAGAGCACCCCATTAAAAAAAAAAAACCAAAAACTTCCCTAAAAGAGGGCAAATCCAGGAGCATTTCTCATCTCCTTCCACTAGGAACAGCAGAGGCCTTGGAAAGGCAGGAATTTTTGATCAGGGAATATAAAGCAGTCGGGAAATAACCTGGGTTAGGCTCACACAAAGGGAAGAGACGAATTTCCACACCGATATCTCGGCCCTCACATGATTAAAAGCCTCGGGAAAATGGGAATCTGCCCTTCCTGGGGGTGCAAAGCTCTCTTTTCTTCAGGCCTGCCGGATAAAGGATCCTCTCTTCCCCGTACAAAGGGCTTATGGGCTCAGGGATATCTGTCCCCAGCCTGAGCCTGGGGCAGGGGAATTTGGGATTGGGATAAGCGGAGGAAAAGCCTCGGTCTGGTCCTTTCAAGGAGCCCCTGATTCCGCAGGACTGGCCAGGAGAGGATGAAGGGAAATGGAAATTGCAGGATGGGCTCCTCTGCGCCCGGGGCTCATCCCAGGCATCTCATCCCTGCCTTATTCCCCGGGGATAAATTGAATTTGGGATCATCGGAGCTAATCCCGGGCCCCAGCCCAGCTAACCCAGGCCTGCCTTTGAATCCCGCCTGTATCCCCGAGCCGGAGCGCGGCGCTCCCGCAAATCCCTTGTCAGAGGGAATCTGCCCATTCCCCACAGAGTCCCTTTTCGGAGCAATATCCAGCCCTGTGCCAGGCTATATTTCAATATTTTTCCATCCAGCCCTGTGCCAGTTAATATTTTAATATTTCCCCATCCAGCCTCATGCCAGGCAATATTTCAATATTTTTCCATCCAGCTCTGTGACAATGAATATTTTAATATTTCCCCATTCTTCCCCATGCCAGTCAATATTTTAATATTTTTCCATCCAGCTCCATGCCAGTCACATTTCAATATTTTCCCATCCAGCCCTGCACCAGTCACTATTTCAGTATTTTCCCATCCAACCCCATGCCAGTCAATATTTTGGTATTTTCCCATCCAGCCCTGTGCCAGCCAATATTCTAATATTTCCTCATCCAGCCCCATACCAGCCAGTATTTCAGTATTTTCTCATCAAGCCCCATGCTAGTCAATATTTTAATATTTTCCCATCCAACCCCATGCCAGTCAATATTTTGGTATTTTCCCATCCAGCCCTGTGCCAGTTAATATTTTAATATTTTTCTATCCAGCCCCCTGCCAGTCACATTTCAATATTTTCCCATCCAGCCCTGTGCCAGTCACTATTTCAGTATTTTCCCATCCAGCCACATGCCAGTCAATATTTCAATACTTTTCCATCCAGCTCTGTGGCAGTCGATATTTTAATATTTCCCCATCCAGCCCCGTACCAGCCAGTATTTCAGTATTTTCTCATCCAGCTCTGTGCCAGTTAATATTTTAATATTTTTCTATCCAGCCCCCTGCCAGTCAATATTTCAGTATATTCTCATCCAGCTCTGTGACAGTAAATATTTTAATATTTTTCCATCCAGCTCCATGCCAGTCAATATTTTAATATTTCCCCATTCTTCTCCATGCCAATCACATTTCAGTATTTTCCCATCCAGCTCCATGCCAGTCAATATTTCAATATTTCCCCATTCTGCCCCATGCCAGCCAGTATTTCAATATTTTCCCATTCTGCCTTGTGCCAGTCACATTTCAATATTTTTCCATCTAGCCCCATGCCAGTCAATATTTTAATATTTCCCCATCCAGCCCCATGCCAGTCAATATTTTGATATTTCCCCATTCTGCCCCATGCCATTCAATATTTCAATATTTCCCCATCCAGCTCCGTGCCAGTCGATATTTTAATATTTCCCCATCCAGCTCTGTGCCAGTAAATATTTCAATATTTTCCCATCCAGCCCCATGCCAGTCAATATTTTGATATTTCCCCATTCTGCCCCATGCCGGTAAATATTTCAATATTTCCCCATCCAGCTCCATGCCAGTCAATATTTTAATATTTCCCAATCCAGCTCCATGCCAGTAAATATTTCAATATTTCCCCATTCTGCCCCATGCCAGCCGATATTTCAATATTTCCCCATCCAGCTCTGTGCCAGTTAATATTTTAATATTTTTCTATCCAGCCCCCTGCCAGTCAATATTTCAGTATATTCTCATCCAGCTCTGTGACAGTAAATATTTTGATATTTCCCCATTCTGCCCCATGCCAGTAAATATTTCAATATTTCCCCATCCAGCTCCTTGCCAGTCAATATTTTAATATTTCCCCATCCAGTTCCATGCCAGTCAATATTTTGATATTTCCCCATTCTGCCCCATGCCAGTAAATATTTCAATATTTTCCCATCCAGCTCCATGCCAGTCAATATTTGAATATTTCCCATTCCCAGCCGGACGTGGGGGGTTTGTAGCCTTCCAGGGCAGCTGGGAATTTTCCCTTTTTGCACCGACACTCCGAGTTTTTTCCTCACCTCAGCCCCCACAGCCCCGGTGTCCCTGGCCGGGCTCCTCCCCAAACCTCTGCAGCTCTTCCATTCCAGGTGCCCACCTCGCTCCTCCTCCTCCTCTTTCCAAATTATTTTGGTTTCCCGTCCTAAAAATCCTGATCCCCCTGAACCAGCTGCTGCCCTTCACGCAACTCCACATCCCATGGGAGTGGAAAAAACGGGATTTGGTGTCCCTGAGGAGAAGGACAAGTCCTGGCTGCTCATTTTGAGTTCCACTCCAAAACCAAGGCGAGCTTGGGAACTCCTTTCCTCCCGCACGGCTCAGCAGGATGGTCCGCACGAGTTTCCCCAAATTCAACCCCAAATCTCCGTCTCTGAGCTCAGCTCCGTGCTCCGGCCAGGCCTGGAGGAGCTCCAGGTTGTGCCTAAATGAGCTGTGGAGTCCCTCAGGTGTGTGTGCGGTCCTTGGGCTCGCACCCAGCGCCAGAGAGGTCCCCTCGCTCCAGGATGGTTTTTGGGGTTCTCCACGTGTTGGGGATCCCCTCACCTCAACCTGGCGGTGGGAATGACCAGCGCTGAGCTCAGAGCTGATGCTCATTAAGCAACGAACTAATTGCTGTCCCCGCAGGAATTCTTGACAACAACAACCACCACAACAACAACCACAAACCCAACCCCAACCCAACTCAACCTCAACAAAGGCCGGCGAGGGGTCCCTACCTGCGGGGAGAGGCCGTTGCTGACGGGGTTCATGTGGTTGGCGGGGGCTGTGGCGTTCATGAAGCTCTCGGAGTAGCTGGAGAAGCTGTGCCGGGCGCCGTAGGCAGAGCCGGAGTCGGCGGCGGCGGCGGCCAGGCCGCCCTGGTGCATGGTGGAGGGTGGCAGCGGCTGCGGCCGGTGCACAGTGCTGCCGCCGTCTGCGGGACACAGGGACACCAATGGGCTGGGGTCACCCCGGGACACACCCAGGACACACCCGGGAAATCCCTCGGACACACCCGGGAAACCTCCGGGAAACCCCCGGGACACAACCGGGAAATCCCTCGGACACACCCGGGAAACCTCCAAAATACACCCTGGGACACACCCGGGACACCCCTCGGACACACCCAGGAAAGCTTTGGAACATCCCCGGGACACCCCTGGGACACAACTGGGACACCCCTGGGACACCCCTGGGACACCCTTCGGACACCCTCCAGGACATCCCCGGGACACACCCGGGAAACCTCCGGGACACACCCGAGACACCCCTGAGAAAGGCCTGGGACACACCCGGGAAACTCCTGGGACACCCCTGGGACACACCCGGGAAACTCCCAGGACACACCCGGGAAACCGCCAGGACATCCCCGGGACACTCCTGGGACACACCCGGGAAACCTCCGGGAAACCCCCGGGACACAACCGGGACACCCCTGGGACACCCCTGGGACACCCTCCAGGACATCCCCGGGACACTGCCCGGAAACCTCCAGGACATACCCGGGGCACCCCTCGGACACACCCGGGAAACCTCTGGAACATCCCCAGGACACAACCGGGACACCCTTGGGACACCCCTGGGACACCCCCGGGAAATCCCTCGGACACACCCGGGAAACCTCCGGGATACACCCAGGACATCCCCGGGACCCTGCTGGGAAACCTCGGGGACACCCCTGGGAAATCCCCAAGAACACTCTCGGGACACCCCTGGGAAAGCCCTGAGACACACCGGGACACCTCCAGGGACACACCCGGGACACCCCTCGGACACACCCGGGAAACCTCTGGAACATCCCTGGGACACCCCTGGGACACTGCTGGGAAACCTCTGGGACACGCCTGGGAAACCTCCAAGGACACTCTCGGGACACCCCTGGGAAAGCCCTGGGACACACTGGGGACACCTCCAGGGTTTTCCTCCCCAAAAAAAGCTGTGAAATCCTTGATTTTCCACCCCCAAAAAAAGGCCATGAATTCCAGGCAGCTGGAATGAACAATATTCCTTCCGCTGGAATATTCCTGCTGCTGAACCCCGGAACAGATATTGACCCACAATGAAGGGGCACCCACAAAACCCCCCCAATTTACAAGGTAATTAACTAATTAACAATATTCCTTCTGCTGGAATATTCCTGTTGCTGAACCCCGCAACAGATATTTACCCACAATGAAGGGTCACCCACAAAACCCCCAATTTACAAGTTAACTAATTAACAAAATTCCTTCCACTGGAATATTCCTGCTGCTGAACCTCAGAACGGAGATTTACCCACAGTGAGGTAAATCCCACACAACCCCCAATTTACAAGCTAACTAACTAATTAACAATATTCCTTCTGCTGGAATATTCCTGCTGCTGAATCCCAGAATAGAGATTGACCCACGATGAAGGGGCACCCACAAAACCCCCCAATTTATAAGGTAATTAACTAATTAACAATATTCCTTCCACTGGAATATTCCTGCTGCTGAACCCCAGAACAGATATTTACCCACGATGAAGGGTCACCCACAAAACCCCCAATTTACAAGGTAATTAACTAATTAACAATATTCCTTCTCCTGGATTATTCCTGCTGCTGAACCCCAGAATAGAGATTTACCCACAGTGAGGTAAATCCCACACAACCCCCAATTTACAAGCTAACCAACTAATTAACCAAATTCCTCCTGCTGGAATATTCCTGCTGCCGAACCCCAGAACAGAGATTGACCCACGATGAAGGGTCACCCACAAAACCCCCAATTTACAAGGTAATTAACTAATTAACAATATTCCTTCTGCTGGAATATTCCTGCCACTGAACCCCGGAACAGATATTTACCCACGATGAAGGGTCACCCACAAAAACCCCAATTTACAAGTTAACTAATTAACAATATTCCTTCTGCTGGAATATTCTCACTGCTGAACCCCAGAACGGAGATTTACCCACAGCGAGGTAAATCCCACACAAACCCCAATTTACAAGCTAACTAACTAATTAACAATATTCCTTCTGCTGGAATATTCCTGCTGCCGAACCCCAGAACGGAGATTTACCCACAGCGAGGTAAATCCCCCACAAACCCCAATTCACTGGGATGTGCTGCACATCCAAAACTCCACCCACAGGACTCAGCAGAAGGGATAGAGGAGAAAAGGGAGGAAAAAACCCCAATTTTCCCAACGAAACGAAGACCACCAGAGCCTCCCCACCACCCCGGGGTGCCCACCCGGGAATCCCGGGATGGTTGTGGGGACCCCAAAGTGCTGAGGGGAGGGGAGGGGAGGTGGGGGAGGGCAGCGGGGCTCACCTTGGGAGATGGTGGTGCTGGGGTAGGAGGAGTCGGGCAGCTGGTACGGGGGCAGCGCGGGCATGCCCGCGGGCGGGAAGCCCCCCGGCAGCAGGTGGTTGAAGGCCGCCAGCTGGTTGGCACCGGCCTGCTTGCGCCAGCGCGCCCGCCGGTTGCTGAACCACACCTGGGGGGACAGAGAAGAGCGCGGGGTGACACCTGGGCAGTGCCAGCCACACCTGGGGGACAGGAAAAGAACCAAAAGTGACACCTGGGCAGTGCCAGTCACACCTGGGAGGACAGAGAACAGCGTGTGGTGGCACCTGAGCAATGCCAGCCACACCTGGGGGACAGGGAACACCCTCTGGGTGACACCTGGGCAGTGCCAGCCACACCTGGGGGACAGGAAACACCCTCTGGGTGACACCTGGACAGTGCCAGCCACACCTGGGGGACAGGAAAAGCCACACAAGTGACACCTGGGCAGTGCCAGCCACACCTGGGGGACAGGAAAAGCCACACAAGTGACACCTGGGTAGTGCCAGCCACACCTGGGGGGACAGAGAGCAGCATGTGGTGGCACTTGAGCAATGCCAGTCACATCTTGGGGACAGGAAAAGCCACACAAGTGACACCTGAGCAATGCCAGTCACACCTGGGGGACAGAGAACAGCGTGTGGTGGCATCTGAGCAGTGCCAGCCACACCTGGGGGATAGAAAACAGAGTGTGGTGACACCTGGGCAGTGCCAGCCACACCTCTGGGACAGGAAACACCCTCTGGGTGACACCTGGGCAGTGCCAGCCACACCTGAGGGACAGAGAACACCTTGTGGGTGACACCTGGGCAGTGCCAGCCACACCTGGGGGACAGGAAAAGCCACACAAGTGACACCTGAGCAATGCCAGTCACACCTGGGGGACAGAGAACAGCGTGTGGTGGCATCTGAGCAGTGCCAGCCACACCTGGGGGATAGAAAACAGAGTGTGGTGACACCTGGGCAGTGCCAGCCACACCTCTGGGACAGGAAACACCCTCTGGGTGACACCTGGGCAGTGCCAGCCACACCTGAGGGACAGAGAACACCTTGTGGGTGACACCTGGGCAGTGCCAGCCACACCTGGGGGACAGGAAAAGCACCAAAAGTGACACCTGGGCAGTGCCAGCCACACCTGGGGGACAGGAAAAGCACCAAAAGGGGAAATCTCCTTTCTGAAGGGTAAAATGAGATTCCCAAGTGTTTTACTGGGGGAAATTTCCTCTCTGCCGGGTAAAAAGAGATACATGAGTGTTTTATCAGGGGAAAGCTCCTCTCTGAAGGACAGAAAGTGATTCCCGTGTGTTTTATTGGGGAAAATCTCCTTTCTGCAGGGTAAAAAGAGATTCCCATGTATTTTATCAGGGGAAATCTCCTTTCTGAAGAGTAAAAAAGCGATTCCCAAGTGTTTTACTGGGGCAAATCCCATTTCTGCAGGGTAAAAAGAGATTCCCATGTGTTTTACTGGGGGAAATCTCCTTTCTGCAGGGTAAAAAGAGATTCATGAGTGTTTTATCAGGGGAAAGCTCCTCTCTGAAGGACAGAAAGAGATTCCCATGTGTTTTACTGGGAGAAATCTCCTTTCTGCAGGGAAAAAAGATACTCACGAGTGTTTTACTGGGGGAAATCTCCTTTCTGTAGGGTAAAAAGAGATTCCCAAGTGTTTTACTGGGGGAAATCCCATTCCTGTGGGGTAAAAAGAGATTCCCAAGTGTTTTATCAGGGGAAATCTCCTTTCAGCAGGGTAAAAAGAGAATCCCAAGTGTTTTATTGGGGCAAATCCCATTTCTGCAGGGTAAAAAGAGATTCCCGAGTGTTTTATTGGGGTAAATCCCATTCCTGTGGGGTAAAAAGCAATTCCCAAGTGTTTCACTGGGGAAAATCTCCTTTCTGCAGGGTAAAAAGGCTGCCCAAGCTGTCTCCCGGGCTGGCTTTGCTCCATGTCCCCACAGAGGGTTCTCAGGCTGGTTCTGTTTGGGCTTCACGAGGATAAACTTTCAAGCAGCTGCTGGGCTTTGGGAGGCCTCGAGAGCTGCAAAACACGATTGAATTTCACAGCAGTGGGAAAAAAAACGGAGCAAAAAGCAGGAGTGGGGGAAACTCCCCCCTCCGTCAGGTTCCCAAGCTGCTCAGCCTCAGAGCAGGAGCTGGGCTGACAAAAAAACCCAAATTCCCTTCTCCAAATGGTGCTGAAAAAAACCCCAAATCCCTTCCCAAATCCTGCAGAAAAACCCCAAACTCCCTTCCCCAGACACTGCAGAGCCAACCCCAAAATTCCTTCCCCAAATTCTGCAGAACCAACTGCAAACTCCCTTCCCAAATCCTGCTGAAAGAAACCCCAAAATCCCTTCCCAAATCCTATTGAAAAAACCCCAAATTTCCTTCCCCAATTCTGTGGAGCCAACCCCAAACTCCCTTCTCCAAATCCTGCAGAAAAAACCCCAAACTCCCTTCCCCAGAGACTGCAGAGCCAACCCCAAAATTCCTTCCTCAAATTCAGCAGAGCGAACTCCAAACTCCCTTCCCCAAAATCCTGCAGAACAAACCCCAAACTCCCTTCCCAAATTCTGCTGAAAAAACCCCAAAATCCCTTCCCCAAATCCTGTGAAGCCAACCCCAAATCCTGCAGAACCAAGCCCAAACTCCCTTCTCCAAACAGTGCAGAGCCAACCCCAAAATTCCTTCCCCAAATCCTGCAGAAAAACCCCAAACTCCCTTCCCCAGGGACTGCAGAGCCAACCCCAAAATTCCTTCCCCAAATTCTGCAGAACGAACTGCAAACTCCCTTCCCAAATCCTGCTGAAACAAACCCCAAAATTCCTTCCTCAAATTCGGCAGAGCCAACTCCAAACTCCCTTCCCCAAAATCCTGCAGAACAAACCCCAAACTCCCTTCCCAAATCCTGCTGAAAAAAAAACCCAAATCCCTTCCCTAAATCCTGTGAAGCCAACCCCAAATTCTACAGAACCAAGCCCAAACTCCCTTCTCCAAATGGTGCAGAGCCAACCCCAAAATTCCTTCCCCAAATTCTGCAGAACCAACTGCAAACTCCCTTCCCAAATCCTGCTGAAAAAACCCCAAATTTCCTTCCCCAAATTCGGCAGAGCCAACTCCAAACTCCCTTCCCAAAATCCTGCAGAACAAACCCCAAAATCCCTTCCCCAAATCCTGTGAAGCCAACCCCAAATCCTGCAGAACCAACCCCAAATTCCCTTCTCCAAATGGTGTTAAAAAAAACCCAAAATCCCTTCCCAAATCCTGCAGAAAAACCCCAAACTCCTTTCCCCAGACCCTGGAGAGCCAACCCCAAAATTCCTTCCCCAAATTCTGCAGAACCAACTGCAAACTCCCTTCCCAAATCCTGCTAGAAAAAACCCAAAATTCCTTCCCCAAATTCTGCAGAGCCAACTCCAAACTCCCTTCCCGAAATCCTGCAGAACAAACCCCAAACTCCCTTCCCAAATCCTGCTGAAAGAAACCCCAAACTCCCTTCCCCAAATCCTGCTGAAAGAAACCCCAAACTCCCTTCCCCAAATCCTGTGAAGCCAACCCCAAATTCTGCAGAACCAAGCCCAAACTCCCTTCTCCAAACGGTGCAGAGCCAACCCCAAAATTCCTTCCCCAAATTCTGCAGAACCAACTGCAAACTCCATTCCCAAATCCTGCTGAAAAATCCCCAAATTTCCTTCCCCAAATTCTGTGGAGCCAACCCCAAACTCCCTTCTCCAAATCCTGCAGAACCAAGCCCAAACTCCCTTCCCAAATCCTCCTGAAAAAACCCCAAAATCTCTTCCCCAAATCCTGCAGAACCAACTGCAAACTCCCCAAATCCTGCTGAAAAAAACCCAAAATCCCTTCTCCAAATTCTGCAGAGCCAACCCCAAACTCCCTTCCCAGCCACCACAGATCCCACAAGCCCCAAACAGGATCCCAGTCTCAAAGTGGGCACCTTTCTGTCGAGTTCCCTATAAATGATTCCCCATAAAATGATAAATGAGAAATGATTCCCCGTATAAATGATCCCCTGGGTGGTTTTCCTACAGGAAAAGGCATTTTTTCAGTCAGGGGGTTCTGCCTCCCCTTCGTGCCTGCTGGGAAGGGTCCCCTGAGCTTTCCCTCGGGCTTGGTTTGGGGTTCCTGGATCTGTTCCCCATTTCTGGGGTGCTGTGGGGGGGTGTTTGATCAAACCCCGTTTGTGGGGTCGTTTTGGGGCTGCTCTTGGGTTCTCTGGATCTGTTTCCCATTTCTGGGGCGCTCTGGGGTTGCTGTGGGGTCACTCTGGGGTTCCCCATTCCTGGGGTGCTCTGGGGTAACTCTGGGGTTCTCTGGATCTGTTCCCCATTCCTGGGGTGCTCTGGAATCACTCTGGGGTTCCCTGGATCTGCTCCCCGTTTGTGGGGTTGCTCTGGGGTTCCCTGGGGTACCCTGGATCTGCTCCCCATTTCTGGGCTGTTCTGGGGTTGCTGTGGGGTCACTCTGGAGTCACTCTGGGGTTCCCCATTCCTGGGGTGCTCTGGGGTCACTCTGGGGATGCTCTGGGTTCCCTGGATCTGCTCCCCGTTTGTGGGGTTGCTCTGGGGTTCCCTGGGGTACCCTGAATCTGTTCCCCATTCCTGGGGTGCTCTGGGGTTGCTGTGGGGTCACTCTGGGGTTGCTGTGGGGTTCCATGGATCTTTTCCCCATTTCTGGGGTGCTCTGGGATCACTCTGGTGTTCTCTGGATCTGTTCCCCATTCCTGGGGTGCTCTGGGGTAGCTCTGGGGTTCCCTGGATCTGCTCCCCATTTCTGGGGTGTTCTGGGGTTGCTGTGGGGTCACTCTGGGGTTCCCCATTCCTGGGGTGCTCTGGAGTCACTCTGGGGATGCTCTGGGACCCCGGCCTGGCCTGGCCTGGCCCCGATGTCCCTCTGGTTGTGACACCACGAGCAGCAGAAACCCCCAATCCCCCAGTTCCCCCTGATCCCCCCGTCCCCCCCGTTCTCCCCGTTCCCCCCGTGATGCCAAGGAGGCCCGGGAGGTTTCTGGGGCCCTGGCAGGTCCTTGGCACCGAGCCCTCCTCAGGGTGACAGAAATGGGTCACCCCACACCCCCTGAGCTCCGAGCCACCGGGGCCAGCGGGGCCAGCGGCTCCTGGCACCCAAATCCCCCAAATCTGGGCCAGGGCTGAGGGGAGAGCCCTGAATGGACCCTGAGCGCTTTGCATTCATCCAGCCCTGGCCGTGGAAGGTTCTGGGAGCGGGGAGCAGCACAAAGGAAGAAAGAAATAACCTAAATAACCTCCTGTGTGCCCTGGTCGTGCAAAGAGGAGCCCCCGGACCTTTTTTTGTCCCGCACGGGTGCGAATTCCAGTCTGGAACTGGGGCTGTGGATCTGCTCTGTCCTGTCCTGTCCCTCCCTTCCAACCCCACAGCCTGGGCATTGCTGGTGCTTAAGGAGAGGAATAAACCCTGTCTCTGCAGAGGAAAAGGAGAAAAAGAAACCTCATCTTTGCAGAGGAAAAGGAGAAATAAACCTTGTCTTTGCAGAGGAAAAAGAGAAAAAGAAACCTCATCTTTGCAGAGGAAAAAGAGAGAAATAAACCTTGTCTTTGCAGAGGAAAAAGAGAAAAAGAAACCTCTTTGAAGGGGAAAAGGAGAGGAATAAACCCTGTTTTTGCAGAGGAAAAGGAGGAAAAAAAGCCTCTTTCAATGGGAAAAGGAGCGAAACAAACTTTGCAGAAGAAAAAGAGAGAAAGGAACTTCCTTGAAGAGGAAAAGAGAGACATATACCTTGTCTTTGCAGAGGAAAAGAGAGAAATAAACCTTGTCTTTGTAGAGGAAAAGGAGAGGAATAAACCTTCTCCTTGCAGAGGAAAAAGAGAGAAATAAACCCTGTCTTTGCAGAGGAAAAGGAGAAAAAGAAACCTCATCTTTGCAGAGGAAAAGGAGAGAAATAAACCTTGTCTTTGCAGAGGAAAAAGAGAAAAAGAAATCTCTTTGAAGGGGAAAAGGAGAGAAACAAACTTTGCAGAAGAAAAAGAGAGAAAGGAGCTTCCTTGAAGAGGAAAAGAGAGACATATACCTTGTCTTTGCAGAGAAAAAGAGAGAAATAAACCTTGTCTTTGTAGAGGAAAAGGAGAGGAATAAACCTTCTCCTTGCAGAGGAAATGGAGAGAAATAGACCCTGTCTCTGCAGAGGAAAAAGAGAGAAATAAACCTTGTCTTTGCAGAGGAAAAGGAGGAAAAAAAACCTCTTTCAAGGGGAAAAGGAGAGAAACAAACTTTGCAGAAGAAAAGGAGAGAAAGAAACCTCCTTGAAGAGGAAAAGAGAGGAATAAACCTCCTTGCAGAGGAAAAGAGAAAAGAAACCTTTTCTTTGCAGAGGAAAAGGAGAGACATAAACTTTGTATTTGCAGAGGAAAAGGAAGGGACTAAACCTTTCTTTGCAGAGGTAAAGGAGAGGAATAAACCTTGTCTTTACAGAGGAAAAGGAGAAAAAGAAACCTCTTTCAAGGGGAAAAGGAGAGAAATAAACCTTGACTTTGCAGAGAAAAAGGAGAAAAAGAAACCTCTTTGAAGGGGAAAAGGAGAGAAACAAACTTTGCAGAAGAAAAAGAGAGAAAGGAGCTTCCTTGAAGAGGAAAAGAGAGACGTATGCCTTGTCTTTGCAGAAGAAAAGAGAGAAATAAACCTTGTCTTTGCAGAGGAAAAGGAGAGGAATAAACTTTCTCCTTGCAGAGGAAATGGAGAGAAATAGACCCTGTCTCTGCAGAGGAAAAAGAGAAAAGAAACCTTTTCTTTGCAGGGAAAAAGGAGAGACATAAACTTTGTATTTGCAGAGGAAAAGGAAAGGACGAAACCTTTCTTTACAGAGGAATAGGAGAGGAATAAACCTTTCTTTGCAGAGGAAGAGGAAAGGACTAAACCTTTCTTTGCAGAGGAAAGGGTTGGGGCTGGAAGAGCTCCCACCCCAAAAAAAATCAAGATCCCAGTGCAGAGATCAGCACATCAAAGCCCAACCCCGACGCAAAACCATCGCCAAGATCCAAACCCAGGCACGGAGAGAGAAAAGAAACAGAACCCCAGGAATTCCAAAGCCAATCCAGCCATTCCCGACCTCCCCAAGGGTGGGGAAAGGTCTTTTTATTTTCCCAACTGCAAATCCACCCGGGAGGAAGATGTGGAGTGAGATGTTCCGGGGTGGGACAGGAGCACTTGGCTGCCCTGGGGTTGGTTACGTGATCACAACAAGCTCAGAACAGATTTGTGCCGTTTCATGCCCCGCGTGAGGGGATTTTTGTCTCATTTACACTCCAAATCTGTTCAGGATTAAAATCCACCTGTGTGAGAGCGGCACCTCCCATCCTGCTGCCCGCCCCGCTGTAATTCCTTTGTTCTCCATGGAGATAAAAGGATCCTCTGGATCCTTTTACAGCCAGGTAGAGCCACCCTGGGGATCTCCGTGTGGGAACTCAAAATGTCCCTCAGACATTTTTGGAGGTCCCAGGCCCAGGTCAGAAGCATTTGAGACCCTGGCAGGCAGCTGGAAACAGCTGTGATTTTGGGTTTGAGCCATGGAATGATTTACCAACCTTGCAGGAAGAACAAGAAGTCACAAAAGTTTAGATATTATAGTAGAAGTAGTCACAAAGTAGAGGGAAGAATTTTTGAGTGCTGTACAGGGGGGTTTTGGTTTTGTACATGGGGGTCAGAGGGTTTAAGATGGAGGGATTTGGGCCTGCCCTGTTCCTCCCTCTTTCTCCTTCCTTACCTCCGTGTTCTTGGTGATGTTGGCACTCACAGATTGGTTTAGGGTAGAAAGGCACCATTTAATATAGGTAATAGGCATTGGGGAAAAACTGTAAACATGTAACACGTAATGTACCATATAAAAGATAGAAAAGCACCATTTAATATAGGTAATGGGCATTGGGGAAAAACTGTACCCATGTAACACGTAATGTACCATATAAAAGATAGAAAAGCACCATTTAATATAGGTAATGGGCATTGGGGACAAACTGTAAATATTTAACACTTAATGTACCATATAAAAGATAGCAGCAGCCCTGGGTGGAGGGAGAAAAGAAGAAATTAGGGGACAGAGAGGATGTCAGGGTGTGTGTGTGCCTCTGCCTGAGCTGTGAGCAAACCACAGCAGCCCCAGAAGAAAATCTTTTAGATAAGTTGCAACAAACAACCATGAGACCGAACAACAGAGACTGCTGAGCCTTTCTTTGGAAGCACGGGTGGGAGGAGAAGTTTTCCACCACACGAAGCCACCCCTCAACCCAGGGTGGTCTTCGACAGGTCCGCAGTGCTGGAGAAGAAAGGCAAGATGAACTCCAAGGGAGAGGATTGTCAGCCAGGAAATCCAATTCCTAATTCCACTCCAGGAAAATTGTTGCTTTTGGGATCAAAATCAACCGATCTCAGTCCTCCCAGAGCGCATGCATGGGGTTAAACTGAGGATAAACCCCCCGATTTTCACATTTTGGCTGATTTCCACACTCGGCCAGATGAGATTGAGCCTTTTTCGCTCCGGAAGGTGACGGAGCCAGCGCGAGATCTTTGTGTTTGTTGGAGCCAAAGAAATGAGAAATGATAACCCTGAAAAATCCACCTGCACCAAAAGAGGCTCCCAGGAGTTCCCAGCGCTTCCCACCGAGCCTGGCTGGAGGCTGCACGAGTATGTGCCACATGGTTAATCAACTATTTTAATATATTATTCTATTCTATACTGTTATATTATATAATATATTATGATATATTGTAAATATATTATTATATATTATAAATATATTGTTCTATTATTTTATTTATTGATAATGATTTTTTTTTTTTTTTGTGTTTTCTTTGCTCTATTTTTTCATTTTTTCATTTTTTCGTGTTTCTTTTTTCATTTTTTCCTTTTTCCATTTATTAATTTTTGGTTTTTTTGCATTTTTAAAGTTTTTAATTTTAAATATTTTCATTCTTTAATTTTTTTATTTTTTAATTTTTTAATTGTTGATTTTTATCATTCTTTCATTTTCCCATATTTTTCATTTTTCATTTTTTTATTGTTTCTTTTTAAATTTTTTTCCTTTTTTTTTTTTTTTTTCATTTTTTTCTTTTTTCATTTTTTTTCATTGTTCATTTTTTCCTTTTTTCCTTTTTTCCTTTTTTTCCTTTTTTCCTTTTTTCCTTTGTTCCTTTTTTCATTTTTTCCTTTTTCCATTTTTCCAGTTTTTCATTTTTTCCTTTTTCCATTTTTTCATTTTTTCATTTTTCATTTTTCATTTTTCTTTTTTTCTTTTATTTTTAATTTTTTCATTCTGTCATTTTCCCATTTTTTCTTCTTTTTCATTTTTCCACTTTTATTTTTTCCATTTTTCCATTTTTCCATTGTTCCATTTCTCCATTTTACCACTTTTCCCCCTCATGTCCCGAACAGGCCAATTCTACCCCTCATTTCTAACCCCGAGAAGAAATACCACATCCTCTGCAGCTAAGGACGTTTGCAATCCCTCCCCTTCCCCCAGCTCGAAGGTGGCTGGGGCCTTTTATGCTCATAAATCATTTTATTGGTGGTTGAAATCCCGAGGCTGGAGCAGCTCGCTGTAATTCGAGGTGCACATCAAAGGGAACCTGCCTCGGTTCCTGCTTTATCAGCCCCGAAATTCCCGGCCACGGATCCTGTTACAGCCTGGCCCGCCCTGCGGGAGGGAGAGGAGGGAGAGGAGGAAGGCTGGGAGCTGCTGCTGGGGAGGATTCTCCGAGACTCGGCTTAAAAAAAGGGTTCCCACACCGTGGGGACCAGCCCCAAACTCCTTCCCTCAAATCCCGCAGAGCCAACTCCAAACTCTCTTCCCAAAACCCTGCAGGGTCAACGCCAAAATCTCTAACCAGACGTGGCAGAACCAACCCCAAACTCTCCCAAATCCATCCGAACCAACGCCAAAATCTCTTCCCAAAAGCCTGGAGGGTCAACGCCAAAATCTCTTACCAGATGTGGCAGAACCAACCCCAAACTCTCCCAAATCCATCAGAACCAACCCCAAAATCTCTTCCCAAAAACCTGCAGGGTCAACGCCAAAATCTCTTCCCAAATTGTGCAGGGTCAATGCCAAAATCTCTTCCCAGACACAGCAGAACCAACCCCAAACTCCTTTACCCAGATGCTGCAGAACCAAACCTAAACTGACCCAAATCGTTCAGAACCAACCCTAAAATCTCTTCTCAGATGCTGCAGAATCAACCCCAAACTCCCTTCCCCAAATCCTGCAGAGCCAACCCCAAATTCCCTTCCCCAGATGCTGCAAACCAAACCCAAAATCCCTTCCCAAATCCTGATGAAAAAAAACCAAAATCCCTTCACTAATTGCTGCAGAACCAATCCCAATCTCCCTTCTCCAAATCCTGCAGAACTGACCCCAAAATCTCTTCCCAAAACCCTGCAGGATCAACGCCAAAATCTCTTCCCAAATTGTGCAGAACCAACACCAAAATCTCTTCCCAGACACAGCAGAACCAACCCCAAACTCCCCAAATTCCTGTGGAGCCAGTCCCAAACTTCCCCAGCTCCTGCAGAACCAACCCCAAAATCTCTTCCCAAAACCCTGCAGGGTCAACACCAAAATCTCTTCCCAAATTGTGCAGGGTCGATGCCAAAATCTCTTCCCAGACACAGCAGAACCAACCCCAAACTCCTTTTCCCAGATGCTGTAGAACCAACACTAAACTGACCCAAATCCTTCAGAACCAACCCTAAAATCTCTTCTCAGATGCTGCAGAATCAACCCCAAACTCCCTTCCCCAAATCCTGCAGAGCCAACTCCAAATTCCCTTCCCCAGATGCCGCAAACCAAACCCCAAATCCCTTCCCAAATCCTGATGAAAAAAAACCAAAATCCCTTCACTAATTGCTGCAGAACCAACCCCAAGCTCCCTTCTCCAAATCCTGCAGAACCAACCCCAAAATCTCTTCCCAAAACCCTGCAGGGTCAATGCAAAAATCTCTTCCCAAATTGTGCAGAACCAACACCAAAATCTCTTCCCAGACACAGCAGAACCAACCCCAAACTCCCCAAATTCCTGTGGAGCCAGTCCCAAACTCCCCCAAATCCTGCAGAACTGACCCCAAAATCTCTTCCCAAATTGTGCAGAGTCAACGCCAAAATCTCTTCCCAGATGCTGCAGAACCAGCCCAAACTCCCCCAAATTCTCTTCCCGAAACCCTGCAGGGTCAACGCCAAAATCTCTTCCCAAATTGTGCAGGGTCAATGCGAAAATCTCTTCCCAGACACAGCAGAACCAACCCCAAACTCCTTTCCCCAGATGCTGCAGAACCAACCCTAAACTGACCCAAATCCTTCAGAACCAACCCTAAAATCTCTTCTCAGATGCTGCAGAACCAACCCCAAACTCCCCAAATTCCTGTGGAGCCAGTCCCAAACTCCCCCAAATCCTGCAGAACCAACCCCAAACTCCCCAAATTCCTGTGGAGCCAGTCCCAAACTCCCCCAAATCCTGCAGAACCAACCCCAAACTCCCCAAATTCCTGTGGAGCCAGTCCCAAACTCCCCTAAATCCCGCAGAACCAACCCAAAATCTCTTCCCAAAACCCTGCAGGGTCAATGCCAAAATCTTTTCCCAGATGCGGCAGAACCAGCCCAAACTCCCCAAATTCCTGTGGAGCAGCCCCAAACTCCCCCAACTCCTGCAGAACCAACCCCAAACTCCCCCAAATCCTGTCAAGCCACTCCAAACTCTCTTCCTGAAACCCTGCAGGGTCAATGCCAAAATCTCTTCCCAAATTGTGCAGAGTCAAGACCAAAATCTCTTCCCAGACACAGCAGAACCAGCCCCAAACTCCCCCAAATCCTGCAGAACCAACCCCAAACTCCTTTCCCCAGATGCTGCAGAACCAAACCCAAACTCCACCAAATCCTGCAGGAACAATCCCAAACTCCTTTCTTCAAATCCTGCAGAACCTAACACAAACTCCCTTCCCAAATTTTGCAGGGCCAACCCCAAATTCCTGTCCTGAAATCTTTCACAACCAGCCCCAAACTTGCTCCCCAAATGTGGCAGAACCAACCCCAAACTCCCTTCCCAAATCCTGCAGAGCCAACCCCAAACTCCTTTCCCCAGACACAGCAGAACCAATCCTAAACTCACCCAAATCCTGCAGAGGCAACCCTAAAATATCCTGAATATCCTAAATATCCTGGATATCCTGAATATCCTGAATATCCTAAATATCCTGAATATCCTGAGTATCCTAAATATCCTGAATATCCTGAATGTCCTGGATATTCTAAATATCCTGGATATTCTAAATATTCTGAATATCCTGAATATCCTGGATATCCTGAATATCCTGAATGTCCTGGATATTCTGAATATCCTAAATATCCTGAATTTTATGTATATCCTGAATATCCTAAATATCCTGAATATCCTGGATGTCTTGAATATTCAGAATATCCTAAATATCCTGAATATCTTAAATATCCTGAATATCCTGATTTTTATGGATATCCTGAATATCCTGAATGTCCTGGATATTCTAAATATCCTGGATATTCTAAATATTCTGAATATCCTGAATATCCTGAATTTTATGGATATCCTGGATATCCTGAATTTTATGGATATCCTGAGTATCCTGTATGTCCTGGATATTCTGGCTATTCTAAATACCCTGAATATCCTAAATATCCTGGATATTCTGAATATCCGGAATATCCTGAATGTTCTAAATAGTGTGAATATCCTGAATATCCTAGATATTCTAAATATCCTGAATATCCTGAATGTCTTGGATATTCTGACTATCTTAAATATCCTGAATATCCTGAATTGTATGGATATCCTGAATATCCAGGATGTCCTGAATATCCTGAATGTCCTGAATGTCCTGGATACTCTGAATATCCAAAATATCCTGAATATCGTGGATGTCCTGAATATCCTGGGTATCCCTCAGGCCTCCCACGGATGGCAGAGGGAGCTGGGAACGCTCCCAGCTCATCGCTGTGTTTTAGGCTGGAAATGGGGGTGTGTATTCTATTCCTGTTTGTGGGGCAGTTATCTTCTGTTCATTGGGCAGTTTTCTTTCTCTGTTCCACAAACCAATCCTCCCTCCAGGAGATAGCTTCTGTTATTAATTATTAATTATCTTCTGTTCATGGGCCATTGAGTGTCCCTGCATGGCTGAGAAAATTCCATCATCCATTGGGAGGTAACTCCGTGCAGGGGGAGGAGCCCAACATTCCTACTTGGATACAATCTGAGATTTTGGGACACCACAGCAGCTCTTCCCCACTGCATTCCCAGAGGAGCCCAGGCCCATCTCCCCCAGCCCTGGAGCTCCAGAGGAAAACTCCCCCCTTGTGCAGGATCCTGCTCCAGCAGAAGCACAGCTGGCACTGCAGGAGGCTGAGCCACCCTGGGATGGGGCTGCTGCTGTCAGCGTTCGGGAACACACATCATCACAGGATGTGACAACCCCAGGATTGGTTCAGGGGTCTCATGTGGTGGTAAAGTCTCTCCTCCAGCCCGTGCTTCCAAAGAAAAACTCCACAGCCTCTTGTTGTTCGATCTCAAGGCAGTTTATTGCAGTTATCTAAAAGATTGTCTTCGCCCACTGCGGCTGTTTGGTCAGGGGCCCAGGCAGAGACACACACACTCCTGACACCCTCACTGCCTGCTGTCTTCTTCTCTCCCCGCCCAGGGCTGCTGCTATCTTTTATATGGTACATTACATGTTATATGTTTACAGTTTTTCCCCAATGCCCATTACCTATATTAAATGGTTCTTTTCTATCTTTTATATGGTACATTACGTGTTACATGTTACAGTTTTTCCCCAATGCCTATTACCTATATTAAATGGTGCTTTTCTACTCTAAACCAATCTGTGAGTGCCAACATCACCAAGAACATGGAGGTAAGGAAGAAGAAGGAGGAAGAACAGGATCAGGCCCACTTTCCTCCATCTTAGAACTTCTGACCCCCCTGAACAAAGTAAAACCCCCTGTACAGGTGTTAAAACCCCCTGTACAATACTAAAAAATTTTCCCCTCTATTTTGTAGCTACTTCTACTGTACTATCTAACCCTCTGTGACCGCTTGTTCCACCTTCAAAGTTGGTAACTCATTCCATGGCTCAAACCCAAAATCACAGCTGTTTCCAGCTGCCTGCCAGGGTCTCAAATGCTTCTGACCAAGGCCTGGAACCTCTAAAACTGTCTGAGGGACATTTTGAGTTCCAACAACGGGATATGATTATCTGCAGGTGCTTTTATTGAGAGCTCTGGGAGTCAGGGGTGCAGACCCAAATCTGATTCCCACACGGCTTTCGAGCTGAATGTATTTAATATTCTATCGTTATATAACTTACATGTTAATTATTAAACTTATATTGTTCTATTGTATACATTGACATGAGTTTCTCATGATCTTTCTTAGGTCCCTGGCCACAGTTTCTCATGATTATTCTTATGATTAAACAGTAATTATATTTAATTACTAAACAATCCTCACATCTAACAATTATATCATTTATCATGTACTAGCTATACAGGTGCAATTCTAGTAAGGTACAAAGTCTTCCTGTACTCAGGGCATTTATTTATCTTTTCAGGGCCTACTAAGCTTAATTTTCCTTTTAACCCTAAATCCCCATGATTTTAAACCTTTTTACTATCAATGCCACCACCCTGACCCACAGGGTGTCAGGGACTGCTCTGACTCTGTCAGTAGGTTTGGTTTTTGGTTGTGTTGGGGTTTTTTTGTTTGTTTGTGTGTTTGTTTTTTTTTTTTTTTTTTGGTACTATTACATTTGTATTTTTAGTTTTCCTAGTACAGAACTGTTATTCCTGCTCCCATATCTTTCCCTGAGAGCCCCTTAATTTCAAAATGATACCAGTTCAGAGGGAGAGGGGGTTTGCATTTCCCATTTCAGGGGAGCTCCTGCCTTCCTCAGCAGACGTTGCCTGTTCAAAGCAGGACACCCTGGTGGAGCAGCTGCCTGCCAGGATGGGGCTGGAGCGAATTATCCCAGCTCTGGGTCAGCTCCCACAATTTGTCAGACAAGGAGAGGAAAGGAAGGTCAAAAAGAGCCTCGTGTGGGAGGGAAAAAAAAAAAGCAAAAAAAAAAAAAGCTGTTTTGCTCCTGCTCAGCCTAATCAGGACTTGATGTGGGAGAAAGATGGATGGGGTGGATGAGGAAATAAATGGAAACAGGGCTGGGAAAGCCAAGGGGGCTGCAGCACCTGTTTGTGCTCAGGGGCTGCAGGAACCAGGTGGGAAAGGCTCTTCTGTGGCCTCAGCACACCCAGAATGTTCCACGGGGTCAGCTGAGGGCTCTTCCCAGCTGGGAAAATGGGATTTTGCTGGGTCGGGGCCTCAGCATACCCCGAATATTCCAAAAGATCATCTGAAGGCCCTTCCCAGGTGGAGAAAAGGGATTCTCCCAGCCCAGGGGCTCAGGACACCCCAAATATTCTATAGGGTCAGCTGAGAGCCCTTCCCAGCTGGGAAATTGGGATTATCCCAGCCCAGAGCCTCAGAACACCCCAAATATTCCAAAAGATCATCTGAAGGCCCTTCCCAGGTGGAGAAAAGGGAATCTCCTGGTTCAGGGGCTCAGGACATCCCAAATATTCCATAGGGTAGGCTGAGAACCCTTCCCAGCTGGGAAAATGGGATTCTCCCAGCCCAGGGGCTCAGGACACCCTAAATATTCCATAGGGTGGGCCAAGGGCCCTTCCCAGCTGGGGAAAAGGGGATTTTGCTGGTTCAGGGGATCAGCACACCCCCGATATTCCAAAATATCGTCTGAGAGCCCTTTCCAGATGGAAAAATGGGATTCTCCCAGCCCAGGGGATCAGCACACCCCGAATATTCCATAGGGTGGGCTGAGGGCCCTTCCCAGCTGGGGAAAAGGGGATTTTGCTGGTTCAGGGGATCAGCATACCCCAAACATTCCAAAATATCCTCTGAGAGCCCTTCCCAGATGGAAAAATGGGATTTTCCCAGCCCAGGGGATCAGGACACCCCGAATATTCCATAGGGTCAGCTGAGGGCCCTTCCCAGCTGGGAAAAGGGGATTTTTCTGGGTCAGGGTCTCAGCACACCCCAAATATTCCCCGCTCCACCCTCCCAGGTGGGATCCCCTAAATCCCCCCACACCACGGTGGGGACATTTCCTCTGCTGCCTGTGACACCAGGGACGAGGGAGCATCACCGAGGCCACTGAGAGAATTCCCAAAAGAACAGGGAGACAAATCCCAGCAGATTTGGGGCCCATTTGGGTTTTTTTCTGTTGTCCCTGCTCTGCGCTGAGCCTCTTCCTCTGATGTGGCGGAGATAAATAGGAAATATTCCATTTTAAACCAGGTTAGTGGAGCAGAACAAATGGCTCCTCGCAAATGAGATTATCCAGGGAATTCAGCCTGAATTTCTGCCGGCACATCCCAGTTCCCGGAGGTGGCAGCTGTTTGAAGGGTTTCAATGAACAGGTGAGTAGGGGTTTTTTTGGGTTTTTTTTTGGGAAACCACCTGGTTTTGGTTAAACAAGCCCTTGTGAGCAGGGAAATATTTCACTGGGACATTGGTTCCTGCAGGGCTGCAACGTTCCTGAAAAACTTCCTCAAGGGAATGGGATGCGGGGAATGGGGGGAATGGGATAGAGGGGAGTGGGATTTGGGGGAATGGGATAGAGGGGAATGGGATGGGGGAATGGGATAGAAGGAAGGGAATAGAGGGGAGTGGGATGGAACGGAATGGGATAGAAGGAACAGAATAAAGGGGGATGGGATGGGGGAATGGGATAGAGGAAAAATAGGATAGAAGGGAATAGGATTGGGGGAATGGGATTTGGGGGAATGGGATGGGGGGAATGGGATAGAGGGAATAGGATTTGGGAGAATGGGATAGAAGGAATGGGATAGAGGGGAATGGGATGGGGGGAATGGGGGGAATGGAATAAAGGAGAATGGGATGGGGTAATGGGATAGAAGGAAGGGAACAGAGGGGAGTGGGATGGAGGGGAATGGGATAGAGGGAAAATAGGATAGAAGGGAATGGGATAGAGGAGAAAGAGATGGAGGGAATGGGGTAGAGGGGAATGGGATTGCAGAGGGAAATGGGATGGAGGGAATGGGATAGAGGGAAGGGATTGGGAGGAATGGGATGGAGGGAATGGGATAAAGGAGAGTGGGATAGAAGGAATGGGATAGAGGGGGAATGGGATAAAGGGGAATGGGATAGAAGGAATGGAATAAGGGGGAGTGGGATTTGAGGGAATGGGATAAAGGGGAATGGGATGGGGGAATTGGATAGAGGGAATAGGATAGAGGGAAGGGATTGGGGGGAATGAGATAGACGGGAGTGGGATAGAGGGGAATGAGATGAAGGGAATGGGATTTGGGGAAATGAGATAGAGGGGAGCGGGATTGGGGTAATGGGATAGAAAGAATGGGATATGGGGGAATGGGATAGAGGAGGAATGAGATAGAGGGAATGGGATTGGGGGAATGAGATAGAGGGAATGGGATTGGGGGGAATGGCATGGGGGAATGGGATTGGAGGGAGTGGGATAGAGGGAATGGGGTTGGGGGGAGTGGGATAGAGGGAAGTGGGATGGAGGGAGTGGGATCGGGGGAATGGGAGAGGGGGGAATGGCACAGAGGTTCCATTTCCACGTGAGAGTTCCTAAAGCCAGGCTGAAGCCCCCAGCCCCAAGCTCTGCCCACTGCCTCAGCTTTACCTCTCCACACAGAATTAATACCAATTTTAAATAAAATAATGTTCCTATGGAACAAAACAGCTTTTGGCCACTGTTTGCCATCAATGTTTTCCAGCTCTAAGTTTTACAAGTTCTGTTTGCCAGGGGTGATTTCAGCTGGCAGAGGAGATGCTGCTAAAATCAAATGTAAACTTTGTATAAATTCCTATTATTTATATTAAATATAATGAAATAAAAACTTTAAACCCATCCCTGTGTTTTTCTTCCCTATCTAACCCTGGCTCTGAGCATGGCTCAGAACATGTAACGTAAATAAACAAAAAAGTATTACAAAGATTTTACTCTAATTCTTATTACTCCTTGTTTTAATTACTGTTAATAAATTTTTCTTGATACCCTTTTAAAATTTTAAACCTACTTTACCTTTCTCCTAATCCTACCTGACAACAAAAAAAAATAAATACATTAATCACCCCCTTGCCAGGGGTGATTTCAGCTGGCAGAGGAGATGCTGCTAAAATCAAATATAAACTTTAAATAAAGTAAATTCAAAGACAAACTTTATATAAATCATGATCATTTATATTAAATGTAATTAAATATAAACTTTAAACCCATCCCTGTGTTTTACTTCCCTGATTATCCCTGTCTGAGCTGGGGCTCGGGGAAGGTGCCAAACACCAGGAAGGGCTGGGTGCTGTGAGGAAGCTGCAATGTTTTATAAATAAATATATATTTTATTGATATTTTATTGATATTTTATTGATATTTTATCAATATTTTATCAATATTTTTAACTATTTGGTAAATATTTCATCAATATTTTTCTCCTGGCAGCCAAACCTCAATGCTTTAAGAGCTGCACCGGAACATTTTGTTGCCAGCTTTGATGCTGGCAGCGCCTCCATCGAGATCTCCTCTGCCAAGAAAAGCTCTCAGTGGCACGAGGGTTAAACCCAGCCCAGCCAAACCCGCTCTGAGTGTGGCAAACCCTCCCCAGGGCTGGCCCCACCACCCCACGGTGTCCCTGGGGGACTGGGGACGCTGAAGCCTTGGCCACCCTCCTTACTGGGCTTTACTGGGCTGGAACTGGGAGCACGAAGGTTTTGGTCCCTGCCCTGGCTGGGGAGGAAGTTCTGGGGTAGAATTTCTGCTCCTGAAAGCCCCAAGAGGTTCTGTTTGGTTTGGGGCCAACGGGACAGACCCTGCTGCCCTAAATGGGTTTGGTGTGGGGCGGATGAGAAACACAAACAGGGCCTGGGGTTCCTCCAGCGCTTTGGCCACTGGAAAACCCAACCATTCCCACCCTGCTGGGCACCAGGGGCTCAAGGACTCAAGGAAACAGCACAAAAAGTCAGGTCCAAGGTTCCCATCTCGGCACAAAATCCGTGATTTGATCTAAAATCCGCTTTTACTGATCCCACAGATCCCGTTCTGTGGATGGAGGATCCCCTGGGATCACTACGATGATCCTGCATCCCTCAAAGGAGGGGAATCAGGCTCCAGGGAGCACTTTCAGCTCTGGAATTCTCCTTTTGGGTCACACACATCCTACAGAAGCTGGCCCTACAGACCCTGAACCTGACCCCGTTCCCACTTCCACACCTCCCACCATCCCAGGGTGCTCCAAGCTGGCCTGTCGGAACTCAAAATGTCCCTCAGACATTTGTGGAGGTCCCAGGCCCTGGTCAGAAGCATTTGAGACCCTGGCAGGCAGCTGGAAACAGCTGTGATTTTGGGTTTGAGCCATGGAATGATTTACCAACCTTGCAGGAAGAACAAGAAGTCACAAAAGTTTAGATATTAGAGTAGAAGTAGTCACAAAGTAGAGGGAAGAATTTTTGAGTGCTGTACAGGGGGGTTTTAATACCTGTACAGGAGGATTTTTATTTTGTACATGGGGGTCAGAGGGTTTAAGATGGAGGGATTTAGGCCTGCCCTGTCCTCCCTCTTTCTCCTTCCTTCCCTCCATGTTCTTGGTGATGTTGGCACTCACAGATTGGTTTAGAGTAGAAAAGCACCATTTAATAGAGGTAATAGCAATGGGGAAAAACTGTAACCATGTAACACGTAGTGTACCATATAAAAGATAGAAAAGCACCATTTAATATAGGTAATAGGCATTGGGGGAAAACTATAAACATGTAACACGTAATGTACCATATAAAAGACAGCAGCGGCCCTGGGTGGAGGGAGAAAAGAAGAAATTAGGGGACAGAGAGGATGTCAGGGTGTGTGTGTGCCTCTGCCTGAGCTGTGAGCAAACCACAGCAGCCCCAGAAGAAAATCTTTTAGATAACTTGGAATATCTTTTAGATAACTCGCAAGAAACAACCATGAGACAGAACAACAAGAGGCTGCTGAGCCTTTCTTTGGCAGCTCGGGTTGGAGGAGAGACTTTTCCACCATATGGAGCCACCCTCGACCTAGGGGTGAGCTCTGGCACTGGCCTTGGCCACTTCCAGGGATCTCCAGCTGCTCTCCCAACTCACAGCCAGGAACCTCCTCCCAAAATCCCTCCTAAACCCTCCCTCCTCCAGGGAATTCCCGTTCCCCATTCCCATCCCCCTGTCCTCACGCCCTTCCAGCCCTCCCTGCTCAGTGCTGGGGCTTGGAATTCAAATTCAGGCAATTCTTCCTTGCCTGAAGCTCAGGTGAGGGAAGATTTTCTGCTGGATCTTGCAGCTCCTTCCCATGGAAAAGGGAATTTCTCGGTGCGGTAAACGTAAATGCAAATGTAATGTAAAGAAACAAAAAAGTATCCTAAAAATTTCATTCTGATTCTTATTACTCTTTCATTACTAAAGAATTAATTTCTTAATTTTAAATCAATATATTAATTTATTAATGAATATTTTATAATATATTTATTAATAAATAATTTTATAATCTATTCATTTTAAAAATGTAAACCGGCTTTATCTTTCTCCTAACCCTACCTCACAATAAAAGATAACTACATCAATAATTAACCAACACTGAAACCATCCATGGAATTCCTTTTGTGGGGCCAAGGTGCTGCAGCCCTGAACAAAATATCCCCAAAAATCCACATTTCTGTGGAATGCTCCCAGATCCCAGAATTTCTCCAAGGCTTTTTATCACCCCCAGGTGATGCTGAGGAGCCAAAAACACCCTCTGGGGTATTTGGGGGAAATCTTGGCTGATTTTTTGGATGTTAAATTTCACAGCCTCCAATCCCTGGTTCAACCACAGCACCAGGAAAAGAAGGAGAATATTTGGAAATATTCCCTCTGCACCAGGGAATATTTGTGGAAAACACTCCCAGTGGAGAAATTTCCAAGTTGGAAGTGGATAATTTGGACAATTTTGTTTTACTTCCCGTTTCTTCCTGCTGGTGAAATAACAGAAATAAGCAGCGAGGGTTGTTGGTAACCGACCCTAAAAATGGAACAGCTTTGGGAAAACCAGTCCACAACTGGGATTGTCCAGGACTGGATTAGGTTAATCCAGTCCTGGACAATTAATTTGTCAATAGTCCTGGACACCTAATTTTTTAAAATTAATAATTAGGTAAATTATTAATTCCAGCTCCCTAGCCCCATGGCTACTGGCCCCAGTGGCTTTTGTGGCACCGACATCACTTGGAGGTTTCATTTCTACACCTACAGAAGAATCTCCTGGCAAAAGGATTTTCCTGCTGGAAACCACCCCACAAACAAATTCCCCATTGTTTATGGGAAATGGATTGTTCTGGGGAAAAGTCCCTCCACCAGGAATGCCAGGCAGCAAAGCTTCAAAGTTGCCACAAAATCCCTTTTAAGGCTTTTTTTTTTCTTTTCCCCCACATCAAAACTTTGACATCATCCATGAGATAATTACAAGAACGGGTGAAAAATCCCAGAAAATATCCAAGATCAAAACCAAAGCTCCCGCTAAATGAACGGAGCGAATTCCTGTTAATTCCCTGATGCCGCGACATTCACGGATTGTTTTCTGGGAGGGAGGGAGGGAAGGGCACCTCGCAGACGGGTGAGAATTCCTTCCCCTGAGTCAGGACAGGGACAAATCCCCGGAATTCCCACGGAAATCCACGTGGGCTCACCCCTGGCTGGGCCCAGCCTGGGATTAACCCGTTATCACTCATCATCCCTGGGAGCCAGGGCTGGAATGTGCATCCTGAGCACCCAAAGGTGACCCCGGCAGACCCCGTGCAGGCAGCAGGGAACGGGAAAGGGAACGGGAACGGGAACGGGAACGGGAAACGGGAAATGGGAACTGGGAAAGGGAGCGGGAACGGGAACAGGAATGGGAATGGGAGAGGGAACGTGAGCAGGAACGGGAGTGGGAATGGGAGTGGGAATGGGAACTGGGAAAGGGAATGGGAACGGGAATGGGAACGGGAATGGGAATGGGAATGGGAGAGGGAACGGGAGTGGGAATGGGAGTGGGAACGGGAGTGGGAATGGGAACTGGGAAAGGGAACGGGAACGGGAAGGGGAACGGGAACAGGAATGGGAATGGGAGAGGGAACGTGAGCAGGAACGGGAGTGGGAATGGGAATGGGAACTGGGAAAGGGAACGGGAATGGGAATGGGAACGGGAATGGGAATGGGAACGAGAGAGGGAACGTGAGCGGGAACGGGAGTGGGAACAGGAGTGGGAATGGGAATGGGAACTGGAGTGGGAATGGGAATGGGAACTGGGAAAGGGAACGGGAATGGGAATGGGAACTGGAGTGGGAACGGAAATCGGAACTGGGAAAGGGAATGGGAACGGGAATGGGAACGGGAGTGGGAACGGGAGCGGGAACGGGAATGGGAATGGGAGCACCACGGCGGGGGCCAGCGAGCAGCGCTCGGGACATCGCCCTCCACCAAGAAAGGAGCAGAGAGAGATGGAAAATAAATCCCCTTGGAATTGTCCAGGGAGTGTCAAAAGGGGATTCCAGCACAGGAATGGGGCGCAGGAATGGGAATGGGAATGGGAATGGGAATGGGAATGGGAATGGGAATGGGAATGGGAATGGGAATGGAAATGGGAATGGGAATGGGAATGGGAGTGGGAAGGGGAAGGGGACTAGGATGCAGGAATAGGAATAAAATAGGAATAGGAACAGGAACAGGAATGGGAATAGAAATAGGAATGGGAATAGGATGTAGGAATAGGAATAGGAATAGGAATAGGAATAGGAATAGGAATAGGAATAGGAATAGGAATAGGAATAGGAATAGGAATAGGAATAGGAATTGGATGCAGGAAGTGGAATTGGATGCAGGACATGGAATTGGATGCAGGACGTGGAATTGGATGCAGGACGTGGAATTGGATGCAGGAATAGGAACAGAAATAGAAATAGGAATGGGAATAGGAATAGGAATTGGATGCAGGAATAGGATTGGAATAGGAATAGAATGCAGAATAGATTAAGAATAGGAATAGGATGCAGAAACTGGATGTAGGAAGAAAGCCACCCCTGAGCTGTGATCCTGGGGATGAGTGAACAAGGACCAGATGTGGGGCAGCTGCTCTCCAGTCCCTCTTTGGGGTCACAAACCCATCCATCCGTGCCTCTGCCCCCACCCCACACATGGAGCTCAGGGATGAGGAGGATGGGCAGACATTGGTGAGGTCCCTCATGGAACCATGGAATGAACCATGGAATGAATCATGGAATGAACCATGGAATGAACTATGGAATGAACTATGGAATGAGTCATGGGATGAGTCCTAAGGTGGTTTGGGCTGAAGGGACCTCAAAACCCACCCAGTGCCACCCCTGCCATGGGCAGGGACACCTCCCACTATCCCAGGGGGCTCCAAGCCCCATCCAGCCTGGCCTTGGGCACTTCCAGGGATCGTGGGGCAGCCACAGCTTCCCTGGGCACCCTGTGCCAGGGCCTCACCCCATCACAGGGACGAATTTCTCCCAGATATCCCATCCGAACTGTCCTTCTATTAGTCCAGAGCCATTCCCGTTGTCCTGTCCCTCCAAACCTCGTGAGCACCCCCAGAACCCTGCTCTGAGCTGGCCCTGCTGCCTTAGAGCTGGTTTTAACCCCAAACCCGACTCTTGGCTTAAAAACTCAGTGAAGACAGCGGAGAACCCCCGAGGTGTGGGAAGATTCCCTGCTGGATGTGCCCATGTGGGTTTATCGGGTGTGGGGCTATTTTTTTAAATTTTTTTTTTTTTTTTTTTCACAAGGTCCTGCCTGAGCAATGCCTGCAGATCCCGAAAGCCGGAGGAAGATCAGCCCTGATATGCAGAAAATCAGGTGGTGGGAAGGAGCCGCCCGTGCCAGGCCGCTGGGATGAGAAAGGCAGCAGGAATGTGCCTCGGAGAGCAGCTGCTGCACAGCCCTGGCAGGAACATTCTCACCCAGGGCCTGGGAGCAGGGAGGGATTGGCAGCCTGGGACAACGGAAAAGGGCTTTTAACAATTAATTAATTAATTAATTAATTATTTTTTTTTGCTTGTCCTTCCTCTCTCCGTTCTCGCAGATCCTTGGGAAAAGGTTTGTGCTCTCCTTGGCGTTTTGGGGCTCTTCCCTTCCTCCTCAGTGCCGCTCGTGCCCATCCCACAATGTTCCCCAAACTCTGCTCTCTCTCAAAATTCTGTTTTTTTCCATTATTTACCACAGGAACATCCATTTTCTATCCCCTGCTTGACAGCTTGTGCCCACCTACACAATTAAGGCAGAACCATGCAAAACAAAACGGGGGAATTCACACATTCCAACCCTGGGTGGCTTCATTCCCTTAATGAGCCACTTTCCCAGGCTCCAAACATCCCTGATCCTACACGGACACCAAATCCCCGTTTCTGAACTCCCTGGGCCGAGATCAAAGCCAGGCCAGCCTAAGTTGTGCTGGATTTCCTTCTCCAGTCTCCACAGCCAAGTCTAGAGGGATGATGGCTCCAGGAAAATCCAGGATTTCCCAGGAGGAAGTGGTGGGGAGGTGACAGCTCCAGAAAAATCCAGGATTTTCCAGGAGGAAGCAGCAGGGAGGTGACAGCACCTGCTGGGAGTACTGGACAATTCTTTGGGGAAAATCCTTAACCAGGAGTGAGGGACACCCCCATTCCTAGGAGGCGAAAACCCCAAAACCTGAAAACATTGAAGGGGAAAACCCCAAAACTCTTGGGCAGTTCCTGTGTGAGCACATCCTCATCCTGATGCCCCCAGGCAAACCCAGCCTGGTTCCCTTTGGAAAAGCTCCCTTTCCTCTGGAAAAGATCCTTTTCCTTTGGAAAAGCTCATTTTCCTCTGGAAAAGTTAATTTTCCTTTGGAAAAGTGCATTCTACTTGGGAAAACCTCCTTTTCCTTTGGAAAACATAATTTTGCTCGGGTAAAGCTCCTTTTCCTTTGGAAAACCTCCTTTTCCTTTGGAAAAGCTCATTTTGCTCTGGTAAAGCTCTTTTTCCTTTGGAAAACCTCATTTTGCTCTGGTAAAGCTCTTTTTCCTTTGGAAAACCTCATTTTACTCTGGAAAAGCTCTTTTTCCTTTGGAAAAGCTCATTTTGCTTGGGAGAACCTCCTTTTCCTTTGGAAAACCTCATTTTGCTCTGGAAAAGCTCTTTTTACTTTGGAAAAGCTCATTTTCCTCTGGGAAACATCTTTTTCTTTTGGAAAAGCTCAATTTGCTCTGGAAAATCTCTTTTTCCTTTGGAAAACATAATTTTCCTCTGGAAAAACTCCTTTTCCTTTGGAAAACCTCATTTTCTTCTGGTAAAGCTCTTTTTCCTTTGGAAAAGCTGATTTTTCCTTTGGAAAAGCTCATTCCAGAAGCGTTTCTCCAGCAGGAGAGAGCCCCGAAAGCCCTTTCCCTGCTCCCACGGCGCCTGGGATTCCTGCTGGGAGCACGGACTGTGGGGGTCCCCATTTCACTGCTGTGACCCTCCCAGTCCCCAGTCCCCATTCCCCAATCCCTCCCCCTTTCCCGAGGGATTCCATTATCCCGGGATCTGCCCATCCCGGTGTTGTTTGCACACGCCGCTGGCCCAGCCTTTATGTGGGACACATAAGGGGCTCTGTGTGCCGCTCCCGCCGGGGCCATTCATCGTGTCCATGTCAGAATTCCCGGCTCCAAACCCTCCCTTCCCACTCCTCCCCTCTCCTACCCTCCCCCCTGCCCTTCTTGTGCTCCCCGGAGATCCAAGGGGGGAGAAAAAAAAACCACCCCAAAACTCGTCTGAAAATTCACACGCGGAACTTGCAAACGTCGCAAAATCCGATCCGCTGCGCGGGGCCGGGCTGGGAAATGTGGGATTGCTCCAGCCGGGAATAAACCCCCCGGGCAGGCGGAGGGATGGCCTCCAAGAGAAAATGCCAAACTCTGCCTGCCGGTCCCAACGGGGATGCAAAGCCTGCAGCTGGTACCGCTGGAGAGGCCAAACCCAGAGGGCCTCTCCGAATCCGTGGGAATGTGGATGAGTTGGACGGGACTCGAGGCAGAGCTGGTTTGACCTTGGCTCCCACCTTGGAGCCGCCTCATTCCCAGCTCTTCTCCAAGGGGAGGTGATGCCTAAAGATCTTTGGGATTTCCCCGAGCTCTGTGGGGCGCCATCCCAGGGTTACGCAGCTCCTGGCGGTTTTCCTGGATTTCCCCAGGATATTAGGACGAGAATTAACCTCCTAACGCATCCCTGAGGGGTATTGCCAAGGAGAAGAACATTTTGTTTTCCAACCACAATCTGAGAAGGAAACAGGGCCGAGAAGCCCTTGGGGCTGACGTGGGGTGAGTCCTGGGGCAAGTGAACACCCCACTGTTCCAGTCAGAAATCCGAATTAACCACCCTTGTCCAGTGGTGGGAATGCTGGTACTGGCTGTGCCCGTGCCCCGCTGGAGTTTCCAGTCGGATCTGCTTTGATCGGAGTGTTTGAACCCGCTCAAGCAAAGGTTTTGCTCTGGTAAGAGGAGGCAGCGAAGGAGCAGCCGTGTTCTGGGCGGGGAGTGTGGGGTTAGGCTGGGCTGAACAGGGTTAGGCCAGGGAGAGCGGAGTTAGGCTGAGCTGAACAGGGTTAGGCCAGGCTGAGCAGGGTTAGGCTGGGCTGAGCAGGGTTAGGCCAGGAAGAGCAAGGTTAGGCCAGGAAGAGCAGGGTTAGGCTGGACTGAGCAGGGTTAGGCTGGGTTGTGCGGGGTTAGGCCAGGCTGAGCAGGGTTAGGCCAGGCTGAGCAGGGTTAGGCCAGGGAGAGTGGGGTTAGTCTGGGGAGCCTGGGGTTAGGTTGGGCTGTGTGGGGTTAGGCTGGGGTACACAGGGTTAGGCTGGAGTGCAAAGGATTAGGGTGGGCTGTGCAGGGTTAGGCTGGGGTGAGAGGTTAGACTGGAGTGTGAGAGGTTAGGCTGGGCTGTGCAGGGTTAGGCTGGGCTGTGCAGGGTTAGGCCAGGCAGAGCAGGGTTAGGCTGGGCTGAGCAGGGTTAGGCCAGGGAGAGCAGGGTTAGGCTGGGTTGTGTGGGGTTAGGCTG
Source organism: Taeniopygia guttata (assembly GCF_003957565.2). Lineage (NCBI taxonomy): Eukaryota > Metazoa > Chordata > Aves > Passeriformes > Estrildidae > Taeniopygia > Taeniopygia guttata. The sequence continues at coordinate 6,202,996 of NC_044233.2, read as the reverse complement.
GGGTGAGCAGGGTTAGACCAGGAAGAGCAGGGTTAGGCCAGGGATAGTGGGGTTAGGCTGTGCTGAGCAGGGTTAGGCCAGGGAGAGCAGGGTTAGGCTGGGTTGTGTGGGGTTAGGCCACGCTGAGCAGGGTTAGGCCAGGCTGAGCAGGGTTAGGCTGGGCTGAGCTTAGGCTGGGGAGCCTGGGGTTAGGTTGGGCTGTGTGGGGTTAGGCTGGGGTACACAGGGTTAGGCTGGAGTGCAAAGGATTAGGCTGGGCTGTGCAGGGTTAGGCTGGGGTGAGAGGTTAGACTGGAGTGTGAGAGGTTAGGCTGAGGTGCACAGGGTTAGGCTGGGCTGAGCAGGGTTAGGTCAGGATGAGCAGGGTTAGGCCAGAGACAGCGGGGTTAGGCCACGGACAGCAGGGTTAGGCCAGGATGAGCAGGGTTAGGCCAGAGACAGCAGGGTTAGGCCAGGGAGAGCAGGGTTAGGCCAGGGAGAGCAGGGTTAGGCTGGGCTGAGCGGGGTTAGGCCAGGGACAGCGGGGTTAGGCCAGGAAGAGCAGGGTTAGGCTGGGGTGCACAAGGTTAGGCTGGGCTGAGCAGGGTTAGGCCAGGATGAGCAAGGTTAGGCCAGGGACAGCGGGGTTAGGCCAGGGAGAGCAGGATTAAGCTGGGCTGTGCAGGGTTAGGCCAGGGACAGCAGGGTTAGGCTGGGGTGCACAGGGTTAGGCCAGGCAGAGCAGGGTTAGGCTGGGCTGAGCAGGGTTAGGCCAGGGACAGCAGGGTTAGGCTGGGGTGCACAGGGTTAGGCTGAGCTATGCAGACCAAGCCAGAACGTGCCGGGTTGAGCCGGCGGCACACAGGATTACTTAGACCAGGCCGCGCGCGGTTAGGCCGGGCCTTACCTGGACGCGGGCCTCGGTGAGCTTGGTGCGCTGGGCCAGCTCCTCGCGGGTGTAGATGTCGGGGTAGTGGGTCCGCTCGAAGGCCTTCTCCAGCTCCTCCAGCTGCTCCGCCGTGAACGTGGTGCGGCTGCGGCGCTGCTTCCGCTTCAGCGGCAGGTCCGGCTCCGACTCCACGTCCGAGCCCTCGTCCAGGCGGTTCCCTGCGGACAGCGGGAGAAACGTTGGAAGGGGAAAAGCCCGGCAAAGCCAGCAAAATAAAGCTTGGAATGGTGAACCTTCCTACATGGGAATGGGGGAAACGGGAACTTCCGCTGAAGGGTTTGATCCCTGTACATTAGGCTGTACATTAGATTAGTGTAAAAATAGATTAATTAGATTCATGCAAATTATAATTGATGTAAAAAGGCTGTATGTTGGATTAATGTAAAAATATAATACACAGACATCAGGCAGAAAAATCACAAACTTATGTTTCTACAGTTGTAAGAATACGCCTTAAGTAAGTGATAAACTGTATTAATAAAGTGATGAAAGGTTTTTAATGTAGGAGTGTAGTTAAATAGACTAAGCTAGGAGTTTAGAAGTTAGAATAGATTATTGGAACTATATAACTATATTCTATACATTAGAATATAACTATAGTCCATATATTAGAATATAACCATAACTATATTCTATTTATTAGAATATAACTATATTCCATATATTAGAATATAACCATAACTATATTTTATATATTAGAATATAACCATAACTGTAGTCCATATATTAGAATATAACTGTAACTATATTCCATATATTAGAATATAACCATAACTATATTCTATATATCAGAATATAACTATAACTATATTCCATATATTAGAATATAACTGTAACTATATTCTATATATTAGAATATAACTGTAACTGTACTCCATATATTAGAATATAACTGTAACTATATTCTATATATTAGAATACAACTATAATTATATTCCATATATTAGAATATAACCATAACTATATTCTGTATATTAGAATATAACTGTACCTATATTCCATATATTAGAATATAACCATAACTATATTCTGTTTATTAGAATATATGTACACGTGTAACAGCCAATTAGGTAAAAGTATCCACAGTGCAGCAAAATTAAGTGAAAGTGGTAAGTTAGAAAAACGAAATAAACTTTGTGACATCTGTCCCTTAGATTAAAAAGTTATAGATTGTATTTTAACAAAGAACTTGTGGCTACTCTTGAGCCATAAGCGGCTCCTTGCTCTTACAAATCTCACACCGCTAATGTTGGTCTGAGTAATAAATCAGCCCAAAAATGGTCCGGTTCCCTCATTAATTGCAGCGATAATAAAATCCCAATTTGGGTTGGAAAGGCCTCCAAGTCCATCCAGTGCCACCCCCTGCCGTGGGTACGGACACCTCCCACCCCCCCAGGGCACTCCAGGGATCCGGGGCAGCCACAGCTGCTCTGGGAATTCCATGCCAGGGGGGAATTTCTTCCCATTATCTGAGAAAAGGAGTCCCTCAATTCCCCAGCCATGGGAATCCTGGAATCCCAGTGCCTCAATTCCCGAGGCATGGGAATCCTGGAATCCCAGTCCCTCAATTCCCCAGCCATGGGAATCCTGGAATCAATTCCCGAGCCGTGGGAATCCTGGAATCCCAGTGCCTCAATTCCCCAGCTATGGGAATCCTGGAATCAATTCCCCAGCCATGGGAATCCTGGAATCCCCGTCCCTTTTCGATGGCCATGGGAATCCTGGAATCCCAGTCCCCCAATTCCCCAGCCGTGGGAATCCTGGAATCCCAGTGCCTCAATTCCCCAGCCGTGGGAATCCTGGAATCCCAGTGCCTCAATTCCCCAGCCATGGGAATCCTGGAATCCCAGTCCCTTTTCGATGGCCATGGGAATCCTGGAATCCCAGTGCCTCAATTCCCCAGCCATGGGAATCCTGGAATCCCAGTCCCTTTTCGATGGCCATGGGAATCCTGGAATCCCAGTGCCTCAATTCCCCAGCCATGGGAATCCTGGAATCCCAGCCCCCCAATTCCCCAGCTGTGGGAAACCTGGAATCAATTCCCCAGCCATGGGAATCCTGGAATCCCAGTGCTTCAATTCTCCAGCCATGGGAATCCTGGAATCCCAGTCCCTCAATTCCCCAGCCATGGGAATCCTGGAATCCCAGTCCCTCAATTCCCCAGCCATGGGAATCCTGGAATCCCAGTCCCTCAATTCCCCAGCCATGGGAACCCTGGAATCCCAATCCCTTTCTCCACAGCCATGGGAATTCTGGAATCCCAGACTGGTTTGGGCTGGGAGGGACCTTAAATCTCATCCCATTCCGCCTTTTCCATGGTCCCAGGTTGTTCCAGGTCCCATCCAACCTGGCCTTGGACACTTCCAGGGATGAGGAATCTCCAGTTTCTCTGTCCCGTGGACAGAACATCCACTGGTTTTATGTTGCTTATAGCATTTGCTAACAGTTATTTTCCCCACGTTGAAAAGAAAAACTTGGAAAATGAAAACTTCCCACAGGAAAAGAGGAGCTCATAGTCCCTGATTCAAATTGTTACAGAAAAAAAGAACTTCTAGCATTTGGCTTATCTCCATTTTTCCTTGGAAATTCCTGTTTCAGAGTTGCCCGTTTTGCCCCAAAAAAGGCAGGAATGGAAATGTTGTCACCAAATGATGTTTGACTCGTGCTGCCCAATTCCCTCCTGTGCTTTATCAACTTGGAGGTTTCAGTTTTTAAAACTTAGGAAGGAAAAACTGGGAATTTTCACAGATGGGCAAAACCTTTCCAGCTCAGCATTGCTGGAGGTTGGGCTGCCCAGAGGAGACAGCTCAGCTCTTCAACTCCCAAATTTCCTACAGCGTTCAGGCACCATCCAGTCCTTTCCCAATGTCATTCATTCCTTCACCTGGACTCATCCCTTTCCCTTCTCCCTGCCTTGATCCCAGCACCAGGCACTGCCTCCCGAGGCTCTGCTGACCCCACAGGAGTGCAGCTGGAATAAATAAACCTGGTTTTGCTCCGTGTTTTTCGGTGGGAGATCAAACAGAAGTCCCCACATGGATATCCCCCAGGTCCTCAGCGGCTTTTGGAGGAGCTGGAACTCCAATGTTGTCTCTCCTGGAGCAATCCCAGCTCCCAATATCATCCATGTGGGGGTTATGGGTTCCCTGAGGGGTGCAGATGTTGATTTTGGAGGGTCTCATCCAGGCCAGGGCAACAGAGAAGGGACAACGGGACACGGGAAACCTCTGAGCTGGGGACAGCTCTGGCCCTGCCACCTTTTCCTTCTTTCCCAAGAAAACAGGGGATTCACTGGATAAATTGATTTTTTTTCCCTTCCCGAGCCTGGCTGTTGTTTTCCACAGGACCCACCCAGCCTCGCTGAGAGCCGGAACCAAATCGTGCTCACAGCAAAGTCCTTTTTCTTTCGGGCCAACCTTTGCTAATTTAGGATTAAAGCAGGGTTTACATAAGCTCAGCTTGACCATAAAGTTCCCTGAAGTCTCTAACCGTGTTTTCCAGCCTATTTTTTACCCCTTTTTTGTTCAGCTCCTATATTATCATCACCCAAAAATCTGGTTTTTTTTTCTCTTGGCAGCACTGGGAGCTGCAGCTGTGGCTCCCGACAGCTGCTGGGGGGTTTGAGGGGTGGGAGGCACAGATTCCCCTGGAGCCGCCTCGTTTGTACTGAGATCACCACAAAAAGCCTCTGCATTCCTGACAAAATTCCTTTTATGTCCCGGGGCTTGTGGGACTTTGGAGAAGGTGCTGAATCCAGAGGAGCTCTGCTCCAGGGGTGGTTTTTGAGGGAAAAAACATTCCTTGGAGAGATTTTCCCTCCTTTGGGCTCTGGCATCCCGTTAAGTGCCTTAAACACGTTCAGCTTTTAGATCCAACCCCTTTGATTTCTGAATTTCTCCCCCAAAATCAGTGAGAAATTCCCTGACACCTTCAGAGGGGCAGCACCTGCCCCACGCTTTAAAGATCCCAAAAAGAAATCCTAAAAATTCCCAAGTTTTCCCGCGTGTCGACAGAATTCGTTTCTAAATTAGATTTTTGGGATTTGTCCACTTCCAGGGAAGGTCTGGGATCTCCAGGAGAAGGAACATCTGTGCTTGAGAACAGCAGGGCTGCACATCTGGGCCCCAGATGATGTAGGGCAGGTAGGAGCCCGCACATCTGGGCCTTGGAGGAGCAAAGGCACATCTGGAAAGCTCCAGCACATTCCCTGAAGCTCCATCATGAATGAGCTCGGCTGCTCCTCCCAAACTGCTCCTGGGATCCAGAGCTCCCCAGGGGCAGGGAAAACCACCCGGGAAAGGATCTGTGCCAAATTTCACCTGGGCAGGGAACCCCCCCAGCTCCCTTCCCTGATTTGTCCAGGAGGTTTCGGGAGAGGACAAAGGATTGTCACCCTCTGTCCCCGCCGTGGTGCTGATTCTGGGGTGAAAAGTGTCGAGATAACCGATACCGGTCTCAGGATAAACCTCTCCATTCCCAAGCTTCCCCACGGCTCCTGCCAGGCGTTATCCTCATTTTCCAGCCGTGCCAGAGCCAGCGGGAGCCACCCCCACCCCCAGTGACCCCGGGGGCCAGGAAGGGCTGGGAACAGCAGCCACAGCTCCCGGTGCCAAGTGCCCGGCTCCAAGAGCCCGACCTCAAAGCTGGAAGCGAGGAAAAACTCCCAGGGAATGCCTGGGAGCAGCTGCTCCCAGCCGGAGCAGCTGCTGCTGTCAGGCAGGGATGTGGGGAAGGACAGGGAATGTTTTCCAGCTGGGCTGGGCTCCCGGCACATCCAGCACGCCCCACCAGCAGCTCCCTCACCTCCCAGCCCCACAGGTCGGTGTCATTCCCAACCAGCTGGAATAGCCCAATCCATTCCCACATTCCCACTAAAGCTCCTGTGCCGTGGTTTTCTGAAGAAAAACTCAAACCCTTCATTTGGCTTCACCCCAAACTCAAACCCTTCATTTTTCCCAACCCAGCCCTGTTTGAGCAATGGCTGCCTGCATTGGACACAGGGATTTTTCACCCAAATTTCCGGGGAATTTTGCCACACAAATGACCTGGTGGTGTTTTAGCCTCGCTCAGCACGGGCAGCCTGCAAAGGGGAAGGTGAAGAAATTTCCAGCAGCGCCTCGCTGGGTGGGAAGGGTGGATGGGAAGCTGTGGGCTGGCCGGCAGCAGCTCCATGGAGCTCAACCCAGGAAAATTGCTGGGAAAAGCAGAGCCGGGAGTGAACGGAGGGGAAAACCTCCCAGGGAATGGGAAAACTAAAGGGAAAAGGGAAAACTAATGAAAAAAGGGAAAAACCAGGAGAGAAGGGAAAGCCAGGAAGGAAGGGAAAACTTAAGGGAAAAGGGAAAACCAGGGAAGAAGAGAAAACCAGGAGAGCAGGGAAAGCCAGGAGAGAAGGGAAAACCAGGAGAGAGGGGAAAAAACAGGAGAGAAGCGTGTGGGTTACAGGACTCGTGCTCATCCCACTGTATTTGGGTTTTTTAGGAGCAATCCCACTGTTCTTTCATCTCTTTTTCAGAGTAACTACTCTGCAGCTCAGAATGAAAAGCTCAAACTGCCCAAATCTCTTTGCTTTTAGAAAGAAATGGTCATTTCAGGAATAAAAAGGCAGAGGGTCTTATTGGGAGTGGTGGCAGGGATGCAATGGGGAAGCTCTTCCTGATGTTCCGAGGGAGATATTCCAATGTCTGGGCAATTTTTGGGAGCCAAGGGGAGAAGTGGCCCCGTGGAGGGACCTGCTGAGGGTTTGTGTGGGGCAGTGCTGAGTCCTGCACCTTCAGGAAGAGCTGGGAGAGGAATAAACCCCCCTGGAGCAGCCTGAGCAGTGCAGGGAAAGCTTTGTCCCGGGGCTCATTCCAGCGAGAGGAAATGTGGGAATTACGGCCCCAAAATCCCATCCCTGAGCAAAGCTGTGTGTTCAGCTTGGGGAGCAGCGAGCAGGAGCCCTTTGGAAGGGTTTGGAAGGAGCAGGAGGAGGCTGGAATTGGAGAAGGGGACCAGGAAAAGCCGTCTGCAGTCAGGGCCTGGTCGTGTCCCCTGTCCCCATTCCCATCTCCTCTTCCTCCCTCCTCTCCAGCTGCGGCTTCTGGGCTCCTCCTGCACCCGGAGTAAAATTAATCAACAGGATTAGGAGGGAGCGGCCCCAGCGAGGCCCTCCAGGCTCAGCCTGAGCCCGGGATGCTCCACAAGGAGCCGCAGCCGGTGCTGGAGCCGCTGGGAGCGGGGTGGGCAGCGTGGGGGCGCATTCATTACCGGGGATGGATGGGGGCGAGGGGAGCGGAGCTGCTCGGCAGCCGCGGCTCTTCCCTCCCTGCTCCCCCCTCTCCCTGCCAGCTGCGCCACCCTAAAAACCAACCGGGAGAGTGGGGAGGGAGCAGGACTGGGGATGAGATGCGACTGGGGAGGGAGAGGGATTGGGAACAAAATGGGATTGGGGAGAGAGGGATTGGGGATGAAATGGGATTGGGGAGAGAGAGGGATTGGGGATGAAATGGAATTGGGGAGAGAGAGGGATTGGGGACAAAATGGGATTTGGGAGAGAGAGGAATCGGGGATGAAATGAGATTGGGAACAAAATGGGACTGGGGACAAAATGGGATTGGGGTGGGAGCGGGATTGAGAACGAAATGGGATTGGGGAGAGAGAATTGGGAACAAAATGGGATTGGGGAGAGAGGGATTGGGGATGAAATGAGATTTGGGGAGGAAGAGGGATTGGGTATGAAATGGGATTGGGGAGGGAGAAGAATTGGGAACAAAATGGGATTTGGGAGAGAAAGGGACTGGGGACAAAATGGGATTGGGGAGGGACTGGGGACTGGGGATGAGATGCGACTGGGGAGGGAGAGGGATTGGGGACAAAATGGGATTGGGGAGAGAGGGATTGGGGATGAAATGGAATTGGGGAGTGAGAGAGACTGGGGATGAACTGAGATTTGGGGAGGAAGAGGGATTGGGGATGAAATGGGATTGGGGAGGGAGAAGAATTGGGAACAAAATGGGATTGGGGAGAGAGAGGGACTGGGGACAAATTGGGATTTGGGAGAGAGAGGGACTGGGGACAAAATGGGATTTGGGAGGGAGAGGAATCGGGGATGAAATGAGATTTGGAACAAAATGGGACTGGGGACAAAATGGGATTGGGGTGGGAGCGGGATTGAGAACAAAATGGGATTGGGGAGAGAGGGATTGGGGATGAAATGGAATTGGGGAGTGAGAGGGATTGGGAATGAACTGAGATTTGGGGAGGAAGAGGGATTGGGGATGAAATGGGATTGGGGAGGGAGCGGGATTGGGGATGAGATGCGACTGGGGAGGGAGAGGGACTGGGAACAAAATGGGATTGGGGAGAGAAAGGGACTGGGGACAAAATGGGATTTGGGAGGGAGAGGGATTGGGTATGAATGGAATTGGGGAGGAAGAGGGATTGGGGATGAAATGGGATTGGGGAGGGAGAAGAATTGGGAACAAAATGGGATTGGGGGGAGAGAGGGACTGGGGACAAAATGGGATTTGGGAGGGAGAGGAATCGGGGATGAAATGAGATTTGGAACAAAATGGGACTGGGGACAAATTGGGATTTGGGAGGGAGAGGAATTGGGGATGAAATGGGATTTGGAACAAAATGGGATTGGGGACAAAATGGGGTTGGGGAGGGAGCGGGATTGGGGATGAAATGGGATTTGGAACAAAATGGGATTGGGGACAAAATGGGATTGGGGTGGGAGAGGGATTGGGGATGAAATGGGATTGGGGATGAAGTGGGATTGGGGAGGGAGACTGGGGTCAAAAATGGGATTGGGGACAAAATGGGACTGGGGAGGGAGCAGGATTGGGGACAAAATGGGATTGGGGACGGAGCAGGATTGGGAACAAAATGGGACTGGGGAGGGAGAAGGATTGGGGATGAAATGGGGTTGGGGAGGGAGCGGGATTGGGGACAGTGCAGGATTAGGGACAGAGTGGCTTTGGGGACGGTGTGGGATTGGTTGTCTGGGCCGTGGCCACACCTTTGTGCTGCACCTGGCTGCAGCAATTCCCCCTGAAGGTGCTGCAGCAACGGGGATGCTCCATAAACCCCACCTGGATGTGGCTGCCCGGGATTTAATGGGATGAGAGAAGGAAGGAAGGAAAACCCACTCGGAAAGTGCCAGCAGGATCTGAGCAGCCCCCGGTGAGAGCCCCACAGAGGATTCCCTGTTCCAGACCTCTCCGTCCAGCCCAGCCCTGCTGCACGGGGATCAGTGGGATGGAGCAGCTCTCCCGGCGGGATTTGGGATAGTTCAGCCCGGAGAGGAGGCTGAACCATCCAAAGCTGCAGAGTGACCTCATTGTGGCCTTCACCAGCCTGAAGGAGCCACAGGAAAGATGGAGAGAGACAATTCCCAAGGGATGGAGGGACAGGACACAGGGAAGGGCTTCTCACTGGCTAAGAGGGGTTTAGGTGGGATATTGGGAAGGAATTCCCAGCTGAGGGTGGGCAGGCCCTGGCACAGGTGCCCAGAGCAGCTGTGGCTGCCCCTGGATCCCTGGAAGTGTCCAAGGCCAGGCTGGATGGGGCTGGGAGCAGCCTGGGATGGTGGAAGGAGTCACTGCCCATGGCAGGAGGATGGACCTGGATCAATTTTAAACTGCTCCCAACACAACCCAACTCAACACAAACCAACCCAACCCAACACAACCCAACCCAACACAACACAATCCAACACAACACAACTCAACCAAAACCAACAAAACCCAACACAACCAGCCCAACCCAACCCAACCCAACCCAACTCAACCACACTCAACACAACACAACACAACCCAACACAACCCAACCAAAACCAACCAAAACCAACACAACCCAGCCCAACCCAACACAACCCAACACAACCCAACCCAACTCAACCCAGCTCAACACAACACAACCCAACCCAACCCAACCCAACCCAACACAACCCAACTCAACCCAGCTCAACACAACCCAACCCAACACAACCCAACCAAAACCAACAAAAACCAACACAACCCAGCCCAACCCAACACAACCCAAACCAGGTCAACACAACCCAACCCAACACAACACAACACAACCCAACTCAACCCAGCTCAACACAACACAACCCAACACAACCCAACACAACCCAGCTCAACACAACCCAGCTCAACACAACCCAGCTCAACACAACCCAGCTCAACACAACCCAACCCAACACAACCCAACCAAAACCAACAAAAACCAACACAACCAGCTCAACAGAACCCAACCCAACCCAACACAACACAACACAACCCAACACAACCCAAACCAGGTCAACACAACACAACCCAACCCAACACAACTCAACCCAACACAACCCGGCCCAACCCAGCTCAACACAACCCAACTCAACCCAACCCATCCCATGATTACAGCTGAGATCCTGCCCTGGCCCTCGCCTGTGGGGCAGGAAGGAGGAATCTTTGGGATTCAGGCACGGAGGAATCCCTGGATCCAGCCTCCCAAACCCTGCCTGTGGGACAGGAGAGGTGGGATGGCACAGCCCAAGCTTCCTGCTGCCCCAGGAGGACATGGAACGAGCCGGGAGCAGCGGGTGTCGGAATCTGTGGTATTGATGATTCCGAAATTGTAGAAAGTCTCTGTCTTTCTGCCCCGCTGCCAAAGCAGAAGCCATAATTTGTCTGTGCTGTTTCAAGGTTGTTTATTCTGTTTATCTCTAACATGTTCTGCTGCCCTGCCGCAGCTCTGTCCTGCAGGGCAGCGTGTGGGGCTCTGCCCTCAGTGGGATGGTACAAACATTAAATACCACAAACTACCTGTGCTGGATTTACAATAACGTGCCAATATCTGTCACCTACGTTGGACAGTGTGTCCCCAGCCTGAACCAACAGAAAAATGCCAACAATACAGTGAAACATGGAGGGCATGAAGAAGGAGAAAAAGGACAAGACACGCCCAATTTCCTCCATCTTGTCCCCTTTGGACCCCTAATCTAGAATCCTAAAATTTTACTTTTGCACCCGTGCCACACTTAATTATTACTTGTATCAAACACTCAGAGCTGGTAATTCATCCTGTAAGATTGAAAACTCTTTTCCATGGACAGAGATCACAGCCAGTGTCTCTGGGGGCTCTGTCCAGGGGGGTTCCTGACCCCTGCCAGGGTCCCAGACCTGCCAGGGCAGCCAGAGGGATGCTCTGGATTCCCACAAGTGGGACATTGGGATTTATTCTCTCCTGAGCTGCATCTGCCACCAGCAGCTCCAGAACCGGAGCTGGAGCTCTCCCGGCCTTCCCAGCTCCTTTTTCGCAGGCAGGAGCAAACCAACCCCATCCAGGCGCAAACAGGGCCTCGAGGAGCCCGAAAAGGCGGCGCGGAATTGTCCTACTGTGACTTTGTTGTTCCCAGTACTGCTATAGATACATATTGTAATATTGGCTTTTCACAAATATTAAAATAGATTTTATACGTGTATTGTTGAAGTAACCTTGCTATAAAGATACAGTTTTTATTTCTGTTGTTAATTAAGCTTAATGAAATAGCTGATTTAAGCCTACTTATATTAAAATACCTGCTTAGATAAGATAAACATAGAAAAGGATTCCCGACAGAACCGTCCTTCGGTTAAAAGGGTCCATTTGGGATCCACAGGGATCCACAGGGATCTGATCCCAGATGGGATCCCAGAGCCTCCCTGTGGGAACAGCAGGATCCATGGGGCTGATCTGATCCCAGATGGGATCCTGTGGGAACAGTGGGATCCACAGGGCTGATCTGATCCCATTTCACATCCCAGAGCCTCCCCGTGGAAACAGCAGGATCCACAGGACTGATGCGATCCCAGATCTGATCCCAGAGGTTCCCTGTGGGAACAGAGGGATCCACGGGGCTGAACTGATCCCAGATGGGATCCCAGAGGCTCCCTGTGGGAACAGAAGGATCCACGGGGCTGATCTGATCCCGGAACCTCCCCGTGGGAACAGCAGGATCCACGGGGCTGATCTGATCCCAGATGGGATCCTGTGGGAACAGTGGGATCCACAGGACTGATCAGATCCCAGATCTGATCCCAGAGGTTACCTGTGGGAACAGCAGGATTCACAGGGCTGAACTGATCCCAGATGGGATCCCAGAGGTTCCCTGTGGGAACAGCGGGATCCACAGGACTGAACTGATCCCAGATCAGATCCCAGAGACTCCCTGTGGGAACAGCGGGACCCACAGGGCTGATGTGATCCCAGAGGCTCCCTGTGGGAACAGCAGGATCCATGGGGCTGATCTGACCCCAGACCCAATCCTGTAAGAACAGTGGGATCCACAGGACTGATCCGATCCCAGATCTGATCCCAGAGGTTCCCTGTGGGAACAGTGGGATCCACGGGGCTGATCTGATCCCATTTCAGATCCCAGAGCCTCCCTGTGGAAACAGCGGTATCCACAGGACTGATCTGATCCCAGAGGCTCCCTGTGGGAACAGCGGGATCCACTGGGCTGAACTGATCCCAGATAGGATCCCAGAGGTTCCCTGTGGGAACAGCAGGATCCATGGGGCTGATCTGATCCCAGATAAGATCCTGTGGGAACAGCAGGATCCACAGGACTGATCTGATCCCAGATGGGATCCCAGAGGTTCCCTGTGGGAACAGCGGGATCCATGGGGCTGATCTGATCCCATTTCAGATCCCAGAGCCTCCCTGTGGAAACAGCGGGATCCACAGGACTGATCTGATCCCAGATCAGATCCCAGAGCCTCCCTGTGGAAACAGCGGGATCCACAGGACTGATGCGATCCCCGATCTGATCCCAGAGGTTCCCTGTGGGAACAGAGGGATCCACAGGGCTGAACTGATCCCAGATGGGATCCCAGAGGTTCCCTGTGGGAACAGAGGGATCCACAGGGCTGAACTGATCCCAGATGGGATCCCAGAGGTTCCCTGTGGGAACAGAGGGATCCACAGGGCTGATCTGACCCCAGAGCCGATCCTGTAGGAACAGTGGGATCCACAGGACTGATCTGATCCCAGAGACTCCTTGTGGGAGCAGGGGGATCCACAGGGCTGATCTGACCCCAGACCCGATCCTGTAGGAACAACAGGATCCACAGGGCTGATCCTGCGGATCTGCCCCACTGCCCAGCCCCACACCCATCACAAACCCCCCAAACTTTCCGCTCCCCCCAGAGTGAACAAACCCGACCCATCCCGACCGCTGGCGGCAGGCGGGGAGGGAGGGAGGGAGGGCGGACAGGGAGCCGCGTCCTTTGTGAGCGCCCTGGCCACAAACAGATGGAATATCCATCAACCCCAACCCTCTTTTCTTCGCTTTCAACTTTTTCCTGCTCCTCGCCTCCCTGCCCCCTCCGCCCCTCGCCCTCTCTCCCCGGGCTTTTGTTCGGCCTTTTCAAGCGGCCCGAGGTGATGGGGCCGGCCCCAGTCCCGGCACATCTGTGGGGTCCATAAAAGGCCCCTCTGGCACTTCAATATTCATGGCCTCGTGCCTGTGGCAGGCGCAGGATCCAGCCCGGGAGAGAGGGAGGGGCTACAGATACAATATATTGCAATAGAATAGAATATATCGCAATAGAATAAAATATATTGAAATATAATATAATATATTACAATAGAATATATTGCAATAGAATATAATATATCACAATATAATATATTGCAATAGAATAGAATATATCGCAATAGAATAAAATATATTGAAATATAATAGAATATAATATATTGCAATATAATATAATATATTACAATATAATATAATATAATAGAATATATTACAATATAATATAATATAATATAATATAATATAATATAATATAATATAATATAATATAATATAATATAATATAATGTAATGTAATGTAATATAATATAATATAATATAATATAATATAATATAATATAATATAATATAATATAATATAATATAATATAATATAATATAATATAATATAATATAATATAATATAATATAATATAATATAATATAATATAATATAATATAATATAATATAATATAATATAATATATTGCAATAGAATAGAATATATCACAATATAATAAAATATATTGAAATATAATCTAATATATTACAATAGAATATATTGCAATATAATAGAATATATTACAATATAATAGAATATAATATATTGCAATAGAATAGAATATATCTCAATATAATAAAATATATTGAAATATAATATAATATAATATATTACAATAGAATATATTGCAATATAATATAATATATTACAATATAGTAGAATATATTGCAATATAATAGAATATATCACAATATAATAGAATATATTGCAATATAATAAAATATAATATATTACAATATAACATATTACAATATAATATAATATATGCAATATAATAAAATATGCTATATCACAATAATAGAATAGAATAGAATATATAATAGAATATAATATATTGAAATATAATATAATATATTGCAATATAATAAAATATACTATATCACAATAATAGATTAGAATAGAATAGAATAGAATAGAATAGAATAGAATAGAATAGAATATATAATAGAATATAATATATTGCAATATAATATAATATACTACAATATAATAGAATATATTACAATGTGATAGAATATATTGCAATATAATAAAATCTAATATATCACAATATAATAATATCATATCATATCATATCATACCATATCATATAATATCATACCAATTATATAATAATATAATTATTTATAATTATATTATTTAGATGACAATATAAAATTACACAATATATTATTTATAATTATATTATTTATTTAATGATATTACATTCTATCATAGTATATTAGAATAGAATATTTCAAATTATAATATTGGCTTTTCACAGATATTAAAGTGGATTTATGTGTGTGATGTTAAAGTAACTTTGTCACAAAGATACAGCTTTTATTTCTGTGGGGAAAAAGGAAGGAAGGAAGGAAGGAAGGAAGGAAGGAAGGAAGGAAGGAAGGAAGGAAGGAAGGAAGGAAGGAAGGAAGGAAGGAAGGAAGGAAGGAAGGAAGGAAGGAAGGAAGGAAGGAAGGAAGGAAGGAAGGAAGGAAGGAAGGAAGGGAAGGAAGGAAGGAAGGAAGGAAGGAAGGAAGGAAGGAAGGAAGGAAGGAAGGAAGGAAGGAAGGAAGGAAGGAAGGAAGGAAGGAAGGAAGGAAGGAAGGAAGGAAGGAAGGAAGGAAGGAAGGAAGGAAGGAAGGAAGGAAGGAAGGAAGGAAGGAAGGAAGGAAGGAAGGAAGGAAGGAAGGAAGGAAGGAAGGAAGGAAGGAAGGAAGGAAGGAAGGAAGGAAGGAAGGAAGGAAGGAAGGAAGGAAGGAAGGAAGGAAGGAAGGAAGGAAGGAAGGAAGGAAGGAAGGAAGGAAGGAAGGAAGGAAGGAAGGAAGGAAGGAAGGAAGGAAGGAGAATCCCTGGATTTTTAGGGTAGGGATGAAGGCTGGGAGATCACATCCTGCCCAATCCCTGGATTTCCATGGATCCAATCCTGAATAATCACTGGATTTCCGGGGATCCCATCCCTGGATTTACATGGTAGGGATGAGGGATGGGCGAGCCCATTCCAGACAATCCCTGTATTTCCAGGGAAGGCAGCAGGGGTGGGAAATCCCATCCCAGACAATTCCTGTATTTCTATGGATCCCATCCCAGACAATCCCTGGATTTACTGGGATCCCATCCCAGACAATCCCTGGATTTACTGGGATCCCATCCCAGACAATCAATCCCTGGATTTCCAGGGATCCCTTCTCAGACAGTTTCTGTATTTCCATGGATCCAATCCTGAATAATCACTGAATTTTTCATGGATTCCATCCCAGACAATTCCTGTATTTCCATGGATCCAATCCTGGATAATCCCTGGGTTTCCAGGGATCCAGTCCTGGGTAATCCCTGTATTTCCATTGATCCCATCCCAGACAATCCCTGGATTTCCATGGATCCCATCCCAGGGGACAGGGACAGGGACAGGGACAGGGTTAGGCACTGACCCTCAAGAGAACACTGCATTTGACCTGGAGCCGTAGAGAAGGCCCCCAAAATTAAATAATAAAACTAAGATTATGAGTGCATGGTTTAAATAAAGGTGTACAATATCACATAGTAGAAAACTCGCAGTTTAAGGTGGTAGAATATAGTAATATATATAAAGCAGTATAGAAGTTTTAGGACAGAAACGAGCCCATCTTCTAATAAGTTTAAGTAAGATTGTGCAATATTCCCATCCCAAACCCTGGCACAGGTCTGCCAGAAGCCCTAAGCCTAAGTCTAAACCTAAGCCTAAGCCTAAGTCTAACCCAACCCTGTCCTGTGCCCCCATGGGTGGGGATGGGGCAGCAGGGCGATCACACCGCAGGAGGAGAAGGAGCACTTCCCACCATGCCCAAAGATTCCCAGAGATTCCAGTCCTGGAGAGAGATGCCAGTGCCATGGAGAGATCCCAGTGCCAGGGACAGATCCCTGTGCCATGGAGAGATCCTAATGCCAGGTACAGATCTCAGTGCTGGGGACAGATCCCAGTGCCAGGGACAGATCCCAATGCCAGAGATCCCAGTGCCATGGAGAGATCCCAGTGCCAGGGACAGATCCCAGTGCCATGGAGAGATCCCAATGCCAGGGACAGATCCCAGTGCCAGGGACAGATCCCAATGCCAGGGACAGATCCCAGTGCCAGGGACAGATCCCAATGCCAGGGACAGATCCCAGTGCCAGGGACAGATCCCTGATCCAGGGACAGATCCCAATGCCAGGGACAGATCCCAGTGCCATGGAGAGATCCCAGTGCCAGGGACAGATTCCAGTGCCAGGGACAGATTCCAGTGCCATGGAGAGATCCCAGTGCCAGGGACAGATCCCAACGCCAGAGACAGATCCCAGCGCCAGGGACAGAGCCCAGTGCCAGGGACAGATCCCAGGGACAGATTCCAGTGACAGGGACAGATCCAAATGCCAGAGACAGATCCCAATGCCAGGGACAGATCCCAGTGCCAGGGACAAATCCCAGTGCCAGGAACAGATCCCAGTGCCATGGAGAGATCCCAGTGCCAGGGACAGATCTCAGTGCCAGGGACAGATTCCAGTGCCAGGGACAGATCCCAGTGCCAGGGACAGACACCAGTGCCAGAGATCCCAGTACCAGGGACAGATCCCAGTGCCAGGGACAGATCCCAATGCCAGGGACAGATCCCAATGTCAGGGACAGATCCCAGTGCCAGGGACAGATCCCAATGCCAGGGACAGATCCCAGCGCCAGGGACAGATCCCAGTGCCAGGGACAGATCCCAGTGCCAGGGACAGATCCCAATGCCAGGGACAGATCCCAGTGCCAGGGACAGATTCCAGTGCCAGGGAGAGATCCCAATGCCAGGGACAGATCCCAACGCCAGGGAGAGATCCCTGATCCAGGGACAAATCCAAATGCCAGAGACAGATCCCAGTGACAGGGACAAATCCAAATGCCAGGGACAAATCCCAATGCCAGGGACAGATCTCAGTGCCAGGGACAGATCCCAATGTCAGGGACAGATCCCAGTGCCAGGAATGGATCTCAGTGCCAGGGACAGATCCCTGATCCAGGGACAGATCCCAGCGCCAGGGACAGATTCCAGCGACAGGGACAAATCCAAATGCCAGGGACAGATCTCAGTGCCATGGAGAGATCCCAGTGCCAGGGACAGATTCCAGTGCCAGGGACAGATTCCAGTACCAGAGACAGATCCCAGTGCCAGAGATCCCAGTGCCAGGGACAGATTCCAGTGCCAGGGACAGATCCCAATGCCAGGGACAGATCCCAATGCCAGGGACAGAGCCCAGTGCCAGAGATCCCAGTACCAGGGACAGATCCCAATGCCAGGGACAGATCCCAGTGCCAGGGACAGATCCCAATGCCAGGGACAGATCCCAGTGCCAGGGACAGATCCCTGATCCAGGGACAGATCCCAATGCCAGGGACAGATCCCAGTGCCAGGGGCAGATCCCAATGCCAGGGACAGATACCAGTGCCAGAGATCCCAGTGCCAGGGTCAGATCCCAGTGCCAGGGACAGATCCCAGTGCCAGGGACAGATCCCAGCGCCAGGGACAGATCCCAGTGCCAGGGACAGATCCCAGTGCCAGGGACAGATCCTTGTGGCCCTGAGCCACCTCTTCTCCTCCCTCACTTCATGCTCCAGCTGGGAAATCAGGGATGCAGCAAAACTCACGGAGGATTTTTGGAATATCTGATTTTCTGTCCCCCACCTGCTCCCTGAGCCCTGTGGGGTTTGATTTGGGAATTAATTTTCTATACTACTAATTTTCTATACACTTTCCATATATTTATATATTAATACATATATTTCTATGTATTTATACATAGAATTATATTTATATGTGGATATTCCCATCCTCCTGCCTCGCCGCAAAATCCACTTTTCCTCCTGCGTTTCTCCCACCTCCTCTGGCCTTTCTCTCCACATTTCCCCCACTCCCCTGCCCATTTCTCCCCCAAAAATCGCTCCCAGCTCTCCATTCATTCAGGAAGCGCCGGGACGTGTTGGGCAGAGAGGCCCCGAGCGGGACGATGCGCCGGCAGCGGGGCTGTGACATTCGCCCGCGATTGAACCCCCGGGCCCGGCCCTGCCAGAAGAAAGAGAAGAAAGGGAAACGCACGGAGGAGAGAATGCGAGTGACAGAAAGAAGGATTGAATGAAGGAGCGCGAAGAAAGGAAGATATCCCTGCGCCGCGCTCCTTTATCAGCGCTGTCATCTGCAGCAGGGCCCTGCCCGCATTGTCTCACCTTGGGCCGAACAAAAAAAGGGATTTTTTTTTTTTATTTTTTTTGTGCGGATTCCTTTAGAGCTGCCAGGACCCGCACCTTAGGGGGTCGCGGGAGGCTGAATGTGCAGCTGACAGCCCCGCGCGGCCCCGGCTGATATCAATAAAGCCCGACACCCGGCTCTTCAGCACTGCTCATGTGGAAGGTACGGCCTGAATATTAAAACCCCCGGGAAGGAGCCCGGGATGCCGGGGGGGAGGGAGGGAACGCGGGGCCGGGAGGGGTCGGGCCGGGGGATGCGGCGGAGGAACGAGGGGAGGGACAGAGCGGCTCCTCCCGCGCTCCTGGGGCTGCCCGGGGCCACCAGCTGATGTCTCAGGGTTTAAACTTTTCTATTTTCCGTGTGTTTGTGGCCCTGCAGGTCTGTGTTTGTCACCCTCCAAGTCCTTAGTGCAGAACTCCAAACTCCACACACGGCTCAGCTGCTGCTCTCCCGTTTTGGGCACACACAACAATTCCTCTCCAGGCCTGGCAATCAAGGACACCTCACTGCCTCAGGCCCCAAAAATTAAAAAAAAGGTAGTTGGGGGGGGCAAATTTGGGTAAATTACTTCATTAGCTGAAGCTGGAATTGGAGGATTAACTCCCAATATGCAAATGGACCAAAGTTATCAAAGTGTGAAAACCCGTGGTCCATTTTTGGGTGTAGCCCCTGCCTGAGATGTACCTGAAGGCCTTTCAGCAGATACAAGCACTTTTTATTCCCTTAATTTTGTCCGCCCTCTGTTTTTAGACTGCCCCAAAAGGCATCACAGCCAGGGCAGGAGGGATAAAGGATGGGATGGCAGCTTCCCCCACAGGTGCTGGAATTGGAATTTTCCTCCAGGAGCCTGACAACAACCCCATAATCACATCCCGCTCCCATGGAACCGCTCCCACCCTGCTCTGCCCCAAAATTATCTCAGTCAGGTCAGAAAAAAATGAGATTTTTTATCAAAAAATGGGGTTTCCATCCATGGAAAATCCTGGTTTCCTCATGGGACGGAGCTCCCGTTCCTCATGGGACGGAGCTCCCCCTCCTCATGGGATGAAGTTCCCATTTCTTGTATGATGGGGCTCCCATTCCTCATAGAATGGGGCTCCCATTCCTTCTAGGATGGAGTTCCCATTCCTCATGGGATGGAGTTTCCGTTCCCCATGGGATGGCTCCCATTTCTCATGGGATGGAGCTGCCATTCCTCATGAGATGGATTTCCCATTCCTTGTAGGATGGAGCTCCCATTCCTCATGGGATGGAGTTCTCATTCTTTGCAGGATGGGGTTCTCTTCCCTCATGGGATGGAGTTCCCATTCCTCATGGGATGGAGCTCCCATTTCTTGTATGATGGGGCTCCCATTCCTCATAGAATGGGGCTCCCATTCCTTCTAGGATGGAGCTCCCATTCCTCATGGGATGGAGTTCCCATTCCTCATGGGATGGAGCTCCCATTCCTCATGGGATGGCTCCCATTTCTCATGGGATGGAGCTGCCATTCCTCATGGGATGGCTCCCATTTCTCATGGGATGGAGCTGCCATTCCTCATGGGATGGATTTCCCATTCCTTGTAGGATGGGGTTCCCTTCCCTCATGGGATGGAGCTCCCATTCCTCATGGGATTGAGTTCCCATTCCTCATGGGACAGAGTTCTCATTCCTTGTCGGATGGAGCTCCCAATCCTTGTAGGATGGAGTTCCCATTCCTTGCAGGATGGAGCTGCCATTCCTTGTAGGACGGAGTTCCCACTCCTCATGGGATGGAGTTCCCATTCCTTGTAGGATGGAGTTCCCACTCCTCATGGGATGGAGTTCCCATTCCCCGTAGGATGGAGCTCCCATTCCGTGTAGGACAGAGTTCCCATTCCTCATGTGATAGAGTTCCCATTCCTCATGGGATGGCTCCCATTTCTCATGGGATGGAGCTGCCGTTCCTGATGGGATGGATTTCCCATTCCTTGTAGGATGGAGTTCCCACTCCTCATGGGATGGAGTTCCCATTCCTTGTAGGATGGAGCTCCCATTCCCCGTAGGATGGAGCTCCCATTCCGTGTAGGACAGAGTTCCCATTCCTCATGGGATGGGGCTCCCGGCGTCCATCAGGGACAAAGCCCAGCTGTGTCACCTCCCGGGCCAGGGACAAGGCAGGAATCCCCAATTCCTCCTGCTCAGGAGCCAGCAGGGAATTCCTGGTGGCCACCCTGAGCTGCTCAGCGGAGAGCGGGCACGGCACCGTGAGGGAAGCACTGGGGATTTTTCTTGGGCCAATCCCACCCCAGGCTGTCCCGGGAAAGGGGGGACACGGATGTCCCCACGGCCACCAGCCAGGAGGGAACTCCCAAGGACTTTTCCAACACACGGGTGTCCCCAAGGCCACCAGGCAGGAGGAAACTCCCAAGGAGTTTTCCAGGACAGACGACATGGATGGAGCCAAGGCCACCACCCAGGAGGAGTTTCCAGGTCAGAGGACATGGATGTCCCCAAGGCCACCAGCCAGGAGGAAATTCCCAAGGAATTTTTCAGGACACAGACCACGGCTGTCCCCAAGGCAGGAGCTCCTGAGGAGCTTTCAAGGACACAGAACATGGCTGTCCCCAAAACCTGTCCCCAAAACCAACAGCCAGGAGGAGTTTCCAGGTCTGAGGACATGGATGTCCCCAAGGCCACCAGGCAGGAGGAAACTCCCAAGGAGTTTTCCAGGACAGACAACATGGATGGAGCCAAGGCCACCACCCAGGAGGGAAATCCCAAGGAGTTTTCAGGACACAGGACACAGATGTCCCCAAGGCCACCACCCAGGAGGAATTTCCAGGTCAGAGGACATGGATGTCCCCAAGGCCACCAGGCAGGAGGAAACTCCCAGAGTTTCCAGGACAGAGGAAGTGGATGGCCCCAAGGCCACCACCCAGGAGTTTCCAAGACAGAGGACACGGCTGTCCCCAAGGTGGGAGCTCCTGAGGAGCTTTCAAGGACACAGAACACGGATGTCCCCAAAGCCAACAGCCAGGAGGAGTTTCCAGGACAGAAGACATGGATGTCCCCAAGGCCACCATCCAGAAGAGAACTCCCAAGGACTTTTCCAGGATACAGGACACTGCTGTCCCCAAGACCACCATCCTGGATGGAGCTCCCAAGGAGTTTTCCAGGATATAGGACATGGCTGTCCCCAAGGCCACCACCCAGGAGGGAACTCCAAAGGAGTTTACAGGACACAGGACACAGATGTCCCCAAGGTCCCAAGGAGGAGTTTCCAGGTCAGAGGACATGGATGTCCCCAAGACCACCAGCCAGGAGGAAATTCCCAAGGAATTTTTCAGGACACAGACCATGGCTGTCCCCAAGGCAGGAGCTCCTGAGGAGCTTTCAAGAACATGGGACATGGATGTCCCCAAGGCCACCACCCGGGAGGAGTTTCCAAGACAGAGGACATGGATGGCCCCAAGGCTGGAGTTCCCAAGGACTTTTCCAGGACACAGGACACAGATGTCCCCAAGGCCACCAGCCAGGAGGGGTTTTCGAAGACATTGGACATGGGACCTGGGAATGGTTGGGAATGGTTGGGAATGGTTTGGAATGGTTAGGAATGGTTGGGAATGGCTGGCAATGGTTGGGAATGGCTGGGAATGGTTTGGAATGGTTGGGAATGGCTGGGAATGGTTTGGAATGGCTGGGAATGGTTTGGAATGGTTAGGAATGGTTGGGAATGGCTGGCAATGGTTGGGAATGGCTGGGAATGGCTGGGAATGGTTGGAAATGGTTGGGAATGGTTGGGAATGGCTGGGAATGGTTTGGAATGGTTGGGAATGGTTGGGAATGGCTGGGAATGGCTGGGAATGGTTGGAAATGGTTGGGAATGGCTGGGAATGGTTGGGAATGGTTGGGAATGGTTGGGAATGGCTGGGAATGGTTGGGAATGGCTGGGAATGGTTTGGAATGGTTGGGAATGGCTGGGAATGGCTGGGAATGGTTGGGAATGGCTGGGAATGGCCGGGAATAGTGGCATTTCCTGCCATTCTATTCCCGGCCATTCCCAGCCATGGAAGATCCCGATCCACTGGTGAAGAACCTGAAATCCCCCTAAATTCCAACACCTGTCTCTGAACCCTCCCCACTCGGGCTCAGTCCACTTCACCACATCCACAAATCCATAAATTATTTTCATTGTGATAAATCCATAAATTAGCCCAGAAATCCCATGGGAATTCCCTCCAAAAACACAAATTCCACCTTACTACCTCATCCCCATGGGACAGCACATTTCATTCCCACAGTAACACAGTTCCCCTTTTAAACCCTCAAAATTCCATCAGAACCACGGGAAAGGTCGGATCGGGTGCCTCGTTTTATGTATTTTTTAAAAATTCAGTGGTATTCCTAAAATCTGGAATTTTTAGCACAGGACTGAGGTTTAGAACTAAAATATTCCCACAGCAAACACATGAAAGGAATTCCCTATTATCCCAAATCCCTTTTCTCGGAACTCAACGCACTTCCTTGGAATTTCAGGCCATTCCTTAGAATTTTTAGGCCCCTTCAGAGGCTCCCAAGTTTTTGCTGGTGGCATTCCGGATATTCCTCAATATTCCCCAATCCTGCACAACGTCACCCTCTGCTGACACCTTCCCGGAGGAGTTTTCACACCAAAAAGGGCCAATTTTATCCCAAATCCTGCCCCTGGCAGCTCCCAGGGCCGGGCACTTCCCAATGGAAACTCGGGAAACTCCGGGATCATCCAGGGGGATCTTCCCAGGGCTGGGAATTCCCGGCTGCTGCTGCTGCCAAAAGCTGGGAGGTTTTTTTCCCATTAAAATCTGATATTTGATCCCTGGGATCAAATTGTGCAGGGGCTGGAAAAGCATCCAAGGAAACACCGGGAGTGGGATTGGAACGATGTTTGTGCACAGAAGGAGGAGGGAAAAGCCCCAAAATTTCATTTTTTTGTCAGCTCTGCGATCTGCAAGTCTAGAAGGAGGCAAAAATCATCTCAGTCAGGTCATGAAAAATCAGATTTTTTAATCAAAAAATGGGGTTTTATCCGTGGAAAATCCTGCTTTCCTCACCACCTCCATCACCTCATGGAATTGTTTCTCCTTAAAAAGCCCGAATTTGGCTCTTTTGAGCCTTTACTTGAGTATTATGCGGGAAAACAACTCCAGCTAGGATTTATTGTGTCCCAAGAAATGGGAAATGGAAATAAATGGGAATAAATCAGAATAAATGTAAATAAATGGAAATAAATTGGAATAAACTGAAATCCAGGTGAGTTCTTGGCAAGGTTCACACCTGGATGTAGATGGGGAGAATCCCAGGAAAGACAAACATCCCTATAAAAAGAATATCTGGGATTTAGGGGTTTATAAAAATCCATGTGATGCCAAAATCACAGAGGGGATGAAGAACAGGCCCAGGAAAAAATGAGATAAATATCAATAAATTAATTAATCAATTAATTAATGTATCAGTTGTTAAATAGAAATGTGCATTGCTGCATCTAAATATGAGTTATTAAATAGAAATGTGAATTGTTAAATCTGAATTACAGCGTTGGGAATGGCGGGGTTGGGGGGTGGAGCAGGGAAGTGGAATTTTATCTGGATCGATAAATATTGATTGGGATCAATAAAGG
Organism: Taeniopygia guttata; assembly: GCF_003957565.2. Classification (NCBI taxonomy): domain Eukaryota; kingdom Metazoa; phylum Chordata; class Aves; order Passeriformes; family Estrildidae; genus Taeniopygia; species Taeniopygia guttata. The sequence continues at coordinate 6,178,645 of NC_044233.2, read as the reverse complement.
GGGAAAAAAGAGAGGGGAGGAGGGAAAGGTAAAAAAAGGGGGAAAACGAGGAAAAGGGGGTAAAAAGGGGAGAAAGGGAGGAAAAGGAGGGGGAAATGAGGAAAAATGGAGGAAAAGAGGGGAAAGAGGAGGAAAGTGAGGAAAAGAGGAGAAGGGGGGAAAGAGGGGGAAGAAGGGAGGGGAAATAGGGGGAAAAGGAGAAAACTGAGAAAAAGGGGAGGAAATAGGAAAAAGGGGGAGAAGGGGGAAAATTGGAATAGGGAAAAAAGGGGGGAAGTGGGGGGAAAGGGCAGGAAAAGGTGAGGAAAAGGGGGAAGGGAAAAAGGGGAAGGGAAGGGAAGGGAAGGGAAGGGAAGGGAAGGGAAGGGAAGGGAAGGGAAGGGAAGGGAAGGGAAGGGAAGGGAAGGGAAGGGAAGGGAAGGGAAGGGAAGGGAAGGGAAGGGAAGGGAAGGGAAGGGAAGGGAAGGGAAGGGAAGGGAAGGGAAGGGAAGGGAAGGGAAGGGAAGGGAAGGGAAGGGAAGGGAAGGGAAGGGAAGGGAAGGGAAGGGAAGGGAAGGGAAGGGAAGGGAAGGGAAGGGAAGGGAAGGGAAGGGAAGGGAAGGGAAGGGAAGGGAAGGGAAGGGAAGGGAAGGGAAGGGAAGGGAAGGGAAGGGAAGGGAAGGGAAGGGAAGGGAAGGGAAGGGAAGGGAAGGGAAGGGAAGGGAAGGGAAGGGAAGGGAAGGGAAGGGAAGGGAAGGGAAGGGAAGGGAAGGGAAGGGAAGGAAGGGAAGGGAAGGGAAGGGAAGGAAGGGAAGGGAAGGGAAGGGAAGGGAAGGGAAGGGAAGGGAAGGGAAGGGAAGGGAAGGGAAGGGAAGGGAAGGGAAGGGAAGGGAAGGGAAGGGAAGGCCCTGAGTGACCCAGGCTGCTCTTTATTAATTAATATCCCTAATTGGGGCTGGCTGAACCTGGCCTGGCCCCGCAGAGGGACAGACAGTGGGACAGAGGGATGGACAGAGAGACACTGGAGATTTTCCCAACTTCCTTCTGTTTTGGCCCCCAAACTCCCAGCGGATATTCCAGGAGAGGGGCTGGGAATGCCTTGGCAGGGAGGGATAAACTCCAGCAGGAAGGGTTTTTAGGGAAAGGTGTTTTCTAGCGTTATAAACTCCAGCAGGAAGGGTTTTTAGGGAAAGGCGTTTTCCAGCATCAGCCCCTGAAATCTGGGGAGCAAGTGGTGAGAAAGGGAATGACGGGGGAAGTTTGGATGGGATATTTTGGATCAATTCTTCCCTGTGAGGCCTGGATGGAATTCCCAGAGAAGTTCTCCATCCCTGGCAGTGCCCAAGGCCGGGTAGGACGGGGCTTGGAGCCTCCTGGGATCCCTGAGGTGGAGCAGGATGAGCTCCAAGGTCCCTCCAACCCATCCCACCATGCCAGGGAAAAGCAGGACAGGGAGAGGACAGAGGGACGGATCTCACAGGGACAGCCAGGTTTGGGTGGCTCGGGAAGGGCGGCGCTCACACGGGGACAGAGAACACGGATTTGAGCGGAGCAAGTCCCGATATCCCAGCGGTGGCAGGGAATAAAAACACCCTCAGGAATAAAAACCCCTCAGGAATAAAAACCCCTCAGGAATAAAAAGTCCTTAGGAGTAAAAACCCCTTAGGATGAGCCCTTAGGAGGTCACCCCTGCCCCCGCAGCCACACCAGGCTGCTCCTGCCAGCAGGAATTTTCCTTTTTAAATCCCAGCCATTGCTTTCATTTCTTTCTCCAGTGTCCAAATGCCAGAGAGGGAAATCCAGGCAGGCCAAAGCTAAGTCCTAAAAATCTCTTTTTTTTTTTCTTTTTTCTATTTTTTTCCCTTCTCCCTGTTCCTATTTCTTTGGATTCTGACCAGGCTCACTGGGAAGGGCGCGGAGCACGAGCTGTGCTCAGAGCTCTGCTTAGAGGTCACCGGGGGTGGCTGTCCCTGCTCCAGCTGGCCCCAGCCAGCGCTCCCTGCCTGGGGACAGCCGGGATGGCCCCGTGGGATGGGAACAAGGATGAGCCCCGTGGGGGCTTCAATTCGGGATGAGCTGCTCGGCCCTGAGCTCCTGGGAAGGGCTCTTGGTGCCCCAGAACAGCTTGGCCCTAAAATTGTCCCCACAGGGACAGCCTGGGCAGTGTCACAGGAACTGGGAGCTGTCCCCAGTGCTGCAGACAGCCGAGAGCTGATTTTGGGGCTGATCCCCGAAATTGTCCCCACAGGGACAGCCCAGGTGGGGTCACAGTGAGGGGACATGAACTGGGAGCTGTCCCCAGCTCTGCAGAGAGCCCTGGACCTGATTTATGGGGCTGATCCCTGAACTTGTCCCAGTTGGTTGTGGTGTCCCTAAAATTGTCCAGGTGATGTCACAGTGAGGGGACACGAACTGGGAGCTCTGCAGAGAGTCTGGCCCTGATTTATGGGGCTGATCCCCGAAATTGTCCCCACAGGGACAGCCCAACTGGGGTCACAATGAGGGGACATGAATTGGGAGCTGTCCCCAGCTTTACAGAGAGTCCTGGACCTGATTTATGTGGTTGATCCCCAAAATTGTCCCCACAGGGACAGCCCGGGCAGTGTCACAGGAACTGGGAGGTGTCCCCAGCTCTGCAGACAGCTGGGAGCTGATTTTGGGGCTGATCCCCGAAATTGTCCCCAAAACAGCTCAGCTGGGGTCACAGTGAGGGGACATGAACTGGGAGCTGTCCCCATCTCGGCAGAGAGTCCTGGCCCCAGATTTATGTGGTTGATCCTCAAAATTGTCCCCAAAACCAGCCCAGTTGGGGTCACAATGAGGGGACATGGCCTAGGAGCTCTGCAGAGTCTGGCCCCAGATTTATGGGGCTGATCCCCAAAATTGTCCCCAAAACCAGCCCAGTTGGGGTCACAGTGAGGGGACATGGCCTGGGAGCTCTGCAGAGAGCCCTGGCCCAGATTTATGGGGCTGATCCCTGAAATAATCCCAGTTGGTGGTGGTGTCCCTGAAATTGTCCCAAGTGATGTCACAGTGAGGGGACACGGCCTGGGAGCTCTGCAGAGAGTCTGGCCCTGATTTATGGGGCTGATCCCCAAAATTGTCCCCACAGGGACAGCCCAGGCAGTGTCACATGAACTGGGAACTGTCCCCAGCTCTGCAGAGAGTCCTGGCCCTGATTTATGTGGTTGATCCCCGAAATTGTCCCCACAGGGACAGCCCGGGCAGTGTCACAGGAACTGGGAGGTGTCCCCAGCTCTGCAGACAGCCGAGAGCTGATTTTGGGGCTGATCCCCAAAATTGTCCCCAAAAACAGCCCAGTTGGGGTCACAGTGAGGGGACATGGCCTGGGAGCTCTGCAGAGAACCCAGGCCTGAATTTTTCCCCCAAATCTGGGAAAAGCAGTGCTCAGCTGCCAAAACCCAAAACCCCAAAACACCTCCCAGGCCACGAGGGACAGAAAAACCCTCCTCAGATCTTTTCTTCACTCCACCTTGAGTGGTTCTTTCTCCCAGTTTAACCAGTACAGGCCACTTTAAACCCCAACAAACCCCCCCCAAATAAAACCCCAAATCCAAACCCTCAGAGAGGGGGGAAAATTCGGGAAAACTCCACGCTTTCCCCAGGAGCTCCTGCCACCACGAGCTGCCTTTTCAGGGCAGAATTCCCGCTGCTCCCCCTGTCCCTGTCCCAATCCCGGAGACTTCCGATCAATCTGCGGCCCCTTCCCCCGCCCGCTCCCGGCCGTTCCCAGGGAAAAAGGCGCCTTTGCCCGGGAAGGTGGTGGAAAAAATGTGGACAAATTTCTGATTTGCAACACTCTGGGCACGGGCTGATTGCCATTGTTGGAGTGCAAATGTAGAAATAAAGCAAAACGAAGATTCCGGGGTGAGGCCGATGAAAAGCAGAAAACGAGGAATTTTATGGCCATAAGTGGCGTGGGCTAATGGGGATTTTTGAGGCACTGGACCATGGTGGTTCCTTAGCTCCGGGATTGCTGGGAAAGGCGCTCAGGTCTTAATTGCTGCCACGTCTCGTGGTGGCTGCGGCTGTCAGGGGTGTGCAGGCACCGGGAGCAGCTCCCAAAACCCCAAATCAGCCCTAAAAATCCCAAATCGGCCTCAAAAATCGCAAACTGTCCCCAAAAACCCCAAATCAACACCCAAAACCCCAAAGCAGTCCTGAAAATGCCAAACCAGACCTGAAAAACCCAAACCAGCCTCAAAAATCCCAAATTGGCCTCAAAAATCCCAAATAAGCCCCCAAAACCCCTAACTGTCCATGAAAAACCCAAACTGGCCCTGAAAACCCTGAATCAGCTCTGAAAACCCCAAACCAGCCCTGCATAATCCAAACCAGCCCCCAAAATCCCAACCCAGCCCTGAAAATCCCAGTTCAGCCCTAAAAATCCCAGTCCAGCTCTAAAAATCTCAATCCAGTCCCAAAAAACGCTGTCCAGCCCTAAAAATCCCAAACCAGTCCCAAAAATCCTGATCCAGCCCTGAAAACCCCAATCCAGCCCTGAAAATCCAAAACCAGCCCTGAAAATCTCAATCCAACCTTCAAAACAATCCCAGTCCAGCCTTGAAAATCCCAGTCCTACCCTAAAAATCCCAGTCCAACCCTAAAAATCCCAGTCCAGCCCTGAAAATCCCAAACCAGCCCTGAAAATCCCAAACCAGCCCTGAAAACCCCAATCCAGCCCAGGGCCTGGGATTTTAGGGTTTTCCTTGGCAGGCTCTGGGAAATGGCAAAGGTGATCCCAAAAGGATTTGAATTCCCTCCTTCCATGCAGATCCAAATGTCAACCTCTCCCTTCCCAGGAAGTTCAGGAATCCTAAAAGGATTCCCTGTTCTAAAATCCCAAACCTGAGCTCGGAATTTTTCAGGAATTTTCTTCCCATTTCTAACTGGACGCCATAATCAGCACAATAAAAATTCCCAAACATTTGGGAAGATGGGGCTGAGCAAGCCCACAGCATCCCAAGAACCTCTGGATTTAATTTGATTTAATCAACACCTCCCTCTCCATGGGACCCTTCCCGTTTTGGCAGGAAAATCTCAAATTCTGGATGTGCAGCCAGGTCACTTCTGCTCCCTGGACTCTGATTATTCCAAGAAAACCAAAACCCAAACCTCCCCGTGCAGGAATTTTCCTGGCAAAATCCCTTCTCAGTTTATTTCCCAAACGGAATTGCAACGAGGGAGCTCCTCCTGATATTTTTGGGAGCGGAAAATTCCCCCTTCCCTGTGAAAAAACAGAAGGGAAAATCACAAATTCCTCACCAAGGAGCTGGGAAATTTCATTCCCTAGGAATTTGCCGGCAACAAACGGAATTTTTGGGAAATCCCAAACGCCCGCCTGGCCACGCTCCCGAAAAACTCAGGGCACTCTTTCCAAACTTTGGGAAAAGCCAAACAACCAACAAGAAAACAACAAAAAGAATTAGAAAATCCAGGCTCCTTTCTTTTCCAATTTCCTTTGAACCCTTCGGGATAATTTCCCTTCCTGGGGCCTGGATCTGCTCCAGGGTTTGGAGGTGGGAAGTGCTCGGGGGTTCTGCTGTGGTGCCAGGACCCAAATCCCAATCGAATGGCCCCAAATCCTGACCAAACAGCCCCAAATCCCGACCAAATGGCCCCAAATCCCAACCGAACGGCCCCAAATCCTGACCAAACAGCCCCAAATCCTGACCAAATGGCCCCAAATCCTGACCAAATTACCCCAAAACCCAACCAAACAGCCCCAAATCCCAACCCAATGGCCCTGAATCCCGACCAAACAGCCCCAAATCCTGACCAAATGGCCCCAAATCCCGATCAAATTGCCCCAAATCGCAACTAAATGGACACAAATCCCGACCAAACGGCCTCAAATCCCAATGAAACAGCCCCAAATCCCGATCAAACAGCCCCAAATCTCATCCAAATGTCCCCAAATCCCAACCCAATGGCCCTGAATCCCAATCAAATGGCCCCAAATCCGAACCAAACGGCTCCAAATCCCGACCAAACAACCCCAATCCCGACCAAACCACCCCAAATTATGACCAAAGGGCACAAATCCCAATCAAACAGCCCCAAATCCCGCTCAAATTGCCCCAAATCGCAACCAAATGGACACAGATCCCGACCAAACTGCTCCAAATCCCAACCCAACGGCCCCAAATCCAACCAAACAGCCCCAAATCCCTACCAAACAGTCCCAAATCCTGACCAAATAGCCCTAAATCCCAACCAAATGGCACCAAATCCCGACCGAACAGCACCAAATCCCGACCAAATGGCCCTAAATCCCAACCAAACAGCACCAAATCCTGACCAAATTACCCCAAATCCCAAACGGCCCCAAATCCCAACCCAACGGCCTCAAATCCTGACAAAATGTCCCCAAATCCCAACCAAACGGCCCCAAATCCCAACCCAACAGCCCCAAATCCCAACCAAACAGCCCCAAATCCTGACAAAATGTCCCCAAATCCCAACCCAACAGCCCCAAATCCCAACCAAATGGCCCCAAATGGTTTCTGGAGCCTCTGGAAGTGCTGCCTACGTGGCTGCACCGCCACCGTCCCCAAAATTCCTGCCCAACCCTCCCATCCCAGCCAGAATCCCCAGCTGGGCCCCAAACATGGATCTTGGGGACACCTGGGGGGATTTGGGGTCCCCAAGAGGATCCGGGAAAAGGAGTGGGAGCGGGATTTTGGGATTTTCCCTCCTGTCCTGGTTGGACTCTTCTGGTGCCTCGGCAGCTTTGGGGACACCAAGTCACGACAGCTCTGGGGACACTGAGAGCCCTTTGGGGACACTGAGAGAACTTTGGGGACACTGAGAGAACTTTGGGGACACTGAGAGAACTTTGGGGACACTGAGAGAACTCTGGGGACACTGAACCCTTTGAGGACACTGAGACAACTTTGGGGACACTGGGATAAATCATGGCAGATTTGGAATATGGGACCACTCAGAAGATGAAATATGGGATAAACCATGTTGGATTTGGGATATGGGACCAGTCAGATGAAATATGGGATAAATCACGGCAGATTTGGGATATGGGACCAGTCAGATGAAATATGGGATAAATCATGGCAGATTTGGGATATGGGACCAGTCAGATGAAATATGGGATAAATCATGGTGGAAGATGAATTATGGGATAAATCGTGGCAGATTTGGGGTATGGGACCACTCAGAAGATGAAATATGGGATAAATCATGGTGGATTTGGGATATGGGACCACTCAGAAGATGAAATATGGGATAAATCACGGCAGATTTGGGATATGGGACCAGTCAGATGAAATATGGGATAAATCATGGCAGATTTGGGATATGGGACCAGTCAGATGAAATATGGGATAAATCATGGTGGAAGATGAATTATGAGATAAATCATAGCAGATTTGGGGTATGGGACCACTCAGAAGATGAAATATGGGATAAATCATAGTGGATTTGGGATATGGGACTACAAGGACCAAAGCCCACTAATCAGATTTAAGGGGTGATAATTAACGGGGACCTCCAACCCCATCCTCATTTCTGGGCCATGGTGAAGAATTCCCAATCCCCAGCTCCTGGTCACCTTGAAGGCCCCTTCCAGCCCAGAGCATTCCCTGATTTTCCAGTGCCACCCCTGGGACATTCCTGCTATTCCAGGCTGCTCCAAACCCATCCTGCCCGGCCTTGGACTCGGGAATTGTGGAATATTCTGGATTTTCAGCCCTCAAAGCCATGACTCAGTTCTGTATTTTTTAGGGAAAAAATAGAGGGAATACAGGGAGCAGGGTGGGGTTTGGAGTTGGGAATTTGGTTTGGGATTAAATAACTCAGGAATGGGGGAAAATAAAAAAAATCCGTATCTGGAATGAAGAGGCAAAATTCCTTAAATTCCATAAATCCCCTACTTATGGCAAAATCCCTCCTGGATGAGCTCTGCTCCGGGTGTATCCAAGGAGATCCCAAATCCAGGGAAAGGCCAATTCCCACTGAGGCAACGCTCCCAGTTTGTCCCAGCTGTTCCCGGTTTTCCAGGAGGTGGAAGTGGAAGGATCTCCTGGTTCTCCCACCGTGGGGCCGCTCAGATGGAGGGAATTAAAGCCAGGCCTAAGCGGTTGCAGGTTTGGGAGCCGAGACAATCGGGAGCGAATTTCCAGTGGGGAATTGCCGGCCCCCAGGAGCGCACGGATTAATCGGGAGATGCAGTTGTGAGCGCCGGCCTTTTCCTGTGCCCCAGGAAAACACAAACCCATTTTCCATGGATCGACCCCAATGAATCCCAGACCAGAAACGCGGGGATGTGGGAAGGGGGGGCAGGAACCGATCCCTGCTCTGATCCGTGGAAATATCCCATGGAATATTCCCCACTCCCTGCAGGGAATTCAGGGATTTCTCCACCGTCCGCGAGAGATTTAGAGATGGGAAAGGAAGGGAATCGCTTCCCAAATAAAATCCCACACACGGGAGAGCACGAAAACCCAGGAGGCGCAGAACTCGTGGATCCCAAACCCCAAATCCCTCCAGCTCCTCTTCAAATTCCCCCTCAACTTCCAGAACTCCCTAAAGCCAACCTGAACCCATTTCTCACCCTTTGATCCCTGAAACTCCGCTCGAAGTTTGGGAGTGGAGGGATTGGATTTGGGAATGTGGAAGAATTCTAGGAGACACACAATTCTTTCCAGGAGACACACAATTCCTTCCAGGAGACACAAAATTCCTTCCAGTGGGACACAAGGTGACACCTCCAGGCTTTCATTCCCGCCCATATAAAAATCCCGATGATATTTCCCTTTTTCTGGGGTGCAGAGCCCCAGACCCCACTGAGGACGTGCTGCTGACATTCCCAGATTTTCCAGCTGCTCCCATTTCCCTGGAACCATTCCCAAAGCCGTACCTTTCTGCCCCAAACCACAAACTGCCCATTTCCAGGTGGAATAAACTCAGGAACGTCCACCCCACCCTCAACACCCCCAAGGGATTCCCAGTGGTGCCAGCAGCCTTTAATCCCATTTTTTTTTGGGTTCACTGGGATGTGGCCTGGAGCTCTTCGGGGCCCTTTCCCAGCATCAAAGCTCACAAAGTTTGTGATGCTGAACCTGGAAAGCTTCAAAACGTTTGTGTGAATTAAAATTTCGGGGGGAAAAAAAATGAGAGAAAAGCAGATACCAAAAGCTCTGAAGTTTTTGAGGAATTTTTTTGGCAATGTGCTTTGATTTCAGGGTTTAATGGGAATAAAATTCCCTCCTCCTCCTCCTCGCCCTCCTCTCTGCACCCCCGATGGAATTTTTGCTGCCAACAGGAGCAAATTTGGCATAAATTGTCCCGGGAAACAAGTAAATAACGGCCCTTTGCTCTTCCCACTGGGAATGCCGGCTGGAGTTGGGAATGGCTTTATGGCAGGGCTCCGTCCCCTCCCTGGGAGCAGAGGTGAGCCCCCAATTGTGTCCTTAATTAATTAATTAAGGGCAGAGCTTTGCTCGGAGTGCTGGAACCCAGCTGGGGGCAGCAGCCCCTTGTTTGATGCCAGGAAAATTCAGGAATGAGCTCCAGGCCCTGCTTTAAAATCCCAAAATCATCCCAAAAAAATCCCAGTTTTGGGGGGTTCGGCACCTTCCAAAACCTCCAGGGGGGCCCCTCAGATTTTCCCAGGATTTGATTCCTGGAATTCTTCTTAATGGCCTACCCCAATCCTTAAAAAACCATTTACACCGGGAATCCTCTGAGGGATGGGATGGGATGGGATGGGATGGGATGGGATGGGATGGGATGGGATGGGATGGGATGGGATGGGATGGGATGGGATGGGATGGGATGGGATGGGATGGGATGGGATGGGATGGGATGGGATGGGGTTCCTTGGGATAAAGCTGCCCACAGAGCTAAGCCTTGCCAGGCTGGGCTTTATTCCCGGGTTTTCCCTGTGAGCTGATTTTCCTCCCAAATTTCCAAGCCCACGTTCCACCTTTGGGTAAAACCCCATGGATGCCACAGGAATTAGGGATTTGGGGATTTGGGGAATTAGGGAATTTGGGATTTTGCCACTCTAAACACGCTGGGTTTTGGAAGGGAATGAAAAGCCAGGGACGGGGCTGCGCTTCAGGGATTCCTGCATCAGGTCCCGGCCTTGGCTTTGCTGCTGGAATTCCAGAAAAACCTTGGGAAAACCACTTCCCTTGGATTATCCCCGGCTCTTCCCTGCTCTGGAGCATCCCACAAACCTCGGGCCCAAAATCCAGGGAATTTCCATCCATCCATCCATCCATCCATCCATCCATCCATCCATCCATCCATCCATCCCCATCCATCATCCATCCATCCATCCATCCATCATCCATCATCCATCATCCATCCATCCATCCATCCATCCTTCCATCCATCCATCCATCCATCCATCATCCATCCATCCATCCATCCATCCATCCATCATCCATCCATCCATCCATCATCCATCCATCCATCATCCATCCATCCATCCATTCATCATCCATCATCCATCCCTCCATCCATCCATCCATCCATCCATCCATCCATCCATCCATCCATCCATCCATCATCCATCCATCCATCATCCATCCATCCATCCATCCATCCATCCATCATCCATCAATCCATCCATCCATCCATCCATCCATAAATCCATCCTCTCCCAGCCCAATGCCACGGATTTATTCCCTCTGTTTTTCCTCTAAAATGGAAATTTCCAAGCCGAAGGCAGCAGGATTTAATGCCTGAAGATTCCATGATTTTTGTGGATTGGAACCTCTCTTTTCCCCCTCATTCCTAGGATTTTTCCACAGCCGGGATTTTTCCATAACCAGGGAATTCAATGGATCTATGCTGCTTGTGCTTAATAAGGAATTCCATCTGCTAACTCCAGATACTGATTTTTTTAATGAAAAATCCTGATTTTTTTTTTCCTCATCCCCGGGTTATTTATTCCATAATTTAGTCCCTGGCCAGGATTCCAGGGACATGCGGTGGCCCTGGATAAATCTCAGCCATCAACACCTGCTGGGCTGGGATTGGCAACAAGTGATAATTCCTGGAGCGGCAAAACGGGATCCAGGATCGGGGAATCAGCCTGGAAAATGCTCCTCAGCTTTGTGAGGAGTTCTTATTTCCCCTTTTTTGGGGTTTTTTCCCTCTGGGAGTGAGAACAATCCCAAATCTGGGGTTTTTTGTCACCTTGGCCCAGAAAAATGGGATCCAGGATTGGGGGATCAGCCTGGAAAATGCTCCTCAGCTTTGTGAGGAGTTCTTATTTCCCTTTTTTTGGGTTTTTTCCCTCTGGGAGCGAGAACAACCCCAAATCTGGGGTTTTTTGTCACCTCGGCCCGGAAAAACAGGATCCAGGATCGGGGAATCAGCCTGGAAAATGCTCCTCAGCTTTGTGAGGAGTTCTTATTTCCCTTTTTTGGGATTTTTTTCCCTCTGGGAGCGAGAACAACCCCAAATCTGAGTTTTTTTTGTCACCTCGGCCCAGAAAAATGGGATCCAGGATTGGGGGATCAGCCTGGAAAATGCTCCTCAGTTTTGTGGGGGGTTCCTCTTTCCTTTTTTTGGGTTTTTCCCTCTGGGAGTGAAAACAACCCCAAATCTGAGGTTTTTTTGTCACCTCGGCCCAGAAAAATGGGATCCAGGATTGGGGGATCAGCCTGGAAAATGCTCCTCAGTTTTGTGAGGAGTTCTTCTTTCCTTTTTTTTGGGGTTTTTCCCTCTGGGAGTGAAAACAATCCCAAATCCGGTGGTTTTTTGTCACCTCAGCCCGGAAAAACGGGATCCAGGATCGAGGGATCAGCCTGGAAAATGCTCCTCAGTTTTGTGGGGGGTTCCTCTTTCCTTTTTTTGGGTTTTTCCCTCTGGGAGTGAGAACAATCCCAAATCTGTGGTTTTTCGTCACCTCAGCCCTGCAGCTGTTTCTGTTTCCCCCCTTTATTTGTGACACTCGGGCAAAGGCACCTCCTGGAAACCCCAGAAGGAAATAATCCGAATAATTCCTGCTCTGGAATTCTCTCAGGAGGGCTGGAAAAGATCCCACGTTCTGCCAAAAACCGGGAAAATCGGGTCGGTAAAGCCAGCAGGATCTCACAGATCCCAGAAAATCCAGGATACGCTTGCTCAAAGAGTTAATAGTTAATTAATTAATGAGGTTTTCCCGTTCCTTCCCAAACGAGGGGTTGGGAATGTGCTCGGCTCTATCCCGGAGCAATCCAACCTTGGCGTTGTCCCTCTGGGGAAGCGGCTTCCGGAGCCCCCTGAGGGTGGGAATTCCATCCCAAATCTCACCTTGGGATAGGGATTGGGACGGCGGGGCTGACCCCAAACCCAGCTCCCCAAATTCCCCGGAGAGCTGATCCCAAGGGATTCCCCAGTTCCCAACATTTCCCAGCATTTTTTCCCCTTTGGGTTGGTATTTTTCCTTTTGGTTGGTGGTTTTCCCCCTTTTCCAGGTGTTTTTCCCCCTTTTCCAGGTGTTTTTCTCCTCCCCACTGCCATTTTGGGGTTTTTTTGGGGTTGTTAAATCCATCGGTTCTGCCCCTGCCACTCCGGCCCCACTCCCGGCTCCTCTCCAGGAGCTCCTTTGGGAAGATCCAAGCCTGGCTTTGGAGGGTCAGGAGTGGGATCAGCCCCTCAAGGGGGCCCTGCCATGGCAGCTCCAGGTCTGGGGGGCTGGAAAAGGGGAAATTTGGGGGTTTTTGGCATTCCTTGACCCCCCAGGCACAGCACTCGGAGCTGTCTCTGCTTGAGGACTCTGAGGAGCCATCCCTGGGAAATGATCCCAAAAATCCCTTCCTGTGGGGAGGTGTCCCAAAAAATGATCCCAAACATCCCTCTCCTTGGGGAGGTGACACTTCCCAAGTGCCAGCAGGGTTGGGTAGGATCTGATCCATGGGATGGGATCTTTGGGATGGGATCAATGGGATGGGATCCATGGGATGGGATCCATGGGATGGGATCAATGGGATGGGACCAATGGGATGTGATTAATGGGATCCATGGGATGGGATGGGATCCATGTGAACGGATCAGTGGGATGAGATGGGATCAATAGGGTGGGATTAATGGGATCCATGGGATGGGATGGGTTGGGATGGGATCAATGGGATGGGATTAATGGGATAGGATGGGATTAACGGGATGGGATTAATGGGATCAATGGAATGGGATGGGTTGGGATGGGATTAATGGGATCCATGGGATTAATGGGATCCATGGGATCCATGGGGTGGAATCAGTGGGATCAATGGGATGGGATGGGATCTGTGTGATGGGATCAATGGGATGGGTTGGGATTAATGGGATGAGATTAATGGGAGGGGATCAATGGAATGGGATTAATGGGATAGGATGGGAACAATGGGATAGGATTAATGGGACCCATGGGATCCATGGGATGGAATCAGTGGGATCCCTGGCATGGGATGGGATGGATTGGGATCCATGCAATTGGATCAGTGGGATGGGATGGGATCCATGTGATGGGGTCAATGGGATGGGATCAATGGAATGGGATTAATGGGATACATGGGATGAGATAGGGTGGGATGGGATGGAATGGGATCCATGGGATGGGATCAGTGGATTGCAATCAATGGGATGGGATGGGATCAATGGATGGGATCAATGGGATGGGATGGCAGCAATGGGATGGGATGGCAGCAATGGGATGGGATCAATAGGGTGGGATCAATGGAATACGTGGGATCAAATCAGTGGGATCCATGGGATGGGATCCATGGGACGGGGTCAATGGGATCCATGGGATCCACGGAATGGGATCCATGGGGTGGAATGGGAACATGGGGACTGAGGGGCTTGGCCGTAGGAATTGCACTGGGAATTCTCTGCCCTCACCTTCACAATTCCCTCCCTGCCCGGCTGTTTTTTGGGATCTGCACCCCTGGAAGTTGTTCCAAGGGACAAAGAAGTGACAAAGTCACCCTTTCCCTGCTTTTCCCACTCTCCAGACACCAAAACCGCCCCAAATCCCAAATCTGAGCCAACCCCACTGCAAACACTCATAAAACACCTCTCCCACCAAAGCTTGGTCATTTTTCTCTGAATTAAATCAATTTGATTAAATTTTGTTTGAGGTGCTCACGCCAGTCTTGGGAGTTTTCTGGGAGAAGCCAAAGCTGCTCAATTCCACCCAAATTTGTTCCCTTCATCGGAGACGGGCAAAATGAGGGGAAGCAAGCAGGTTTGGGCACAGATCTGGGGACTTTTCCAGGTTTTCCATCCCCTGCCCCTCTCCATGGGATCTCTGGGAGTTTTCCCCCCTCCCCTTTCCCTCATCCTGGCAGCAGAGGGCTGAGATCCAGGGAAAAGTAAAATAAAATAAATCCTAAAATAAAATAAAGCTTAAAATAAAAGAAGTCCTAAAATCAAATAAATCCAACAAAGCCTATTAAGAGGAATTGCTCTGTGCAAACCTAATTGACCACGGGACAGGCAGGGCCAGAAACTGAAATGGGAAAAGGGAAAGGGGGAAAGGGATGGAGGGGAAGGGAAAGGGATGGAGGGGAAGGAAAAGGGATGGAGGGGAAGGGAAAGGGATGGAGGGGAAGGGAAAGGGGGAATGAAAATGGTCAGGGGGGAAGAAAAGGGAAAAGTGGGAATGAAAATCGACAGGGGAGAAGGAAAAGGAAAAGGGGATGGGAGGAACGAAAAGGGAGAGGGGAGAAGAAAATGAGAGAGAAGAATGGAAAGGAAGAGGGAGAAGGAAAAGGAAGGAGGGGAAGGAAAAGGAAAAATGGAAAATGAAAAAGAAAGAGGGGAAGGAAAAGGGAAAAGGGGGAATTAACAGGAGAGAAGGGAAGGGAAAGGGAAAGGGGGGAAGGAAAAGGAAAAAGAAGGAAAGAAAAGGAGAAGGAGAGAGGGGAAGGAAAAGGGAAAATGAAAAGGAAAGGGGGGAAGGAAAAGGAAAAAGGAGGAAGGAAAAGGAGAAGGAGAGAGGGGAAGGAAAAGGGAAAAGGGAAAATGAAAAGGAAAGAGGGGAAGGAAAAGGGAAAACGGTGAAGGAAAAGGAGAAGGAGAGAGGGGAAGGAAAAGGGGGGAGGAAAAGGAATAGGGGAAAGGAAGAGGAGAGAGAAGAAGGAAAAGGGGGAAGGAAGGAAAAGGAGAGAGCGAAAGGAAATGGACAGGAGGGAAGGAAAAGGAGAGGAGGAGGAGAAAGGAGAGAAGGAAGGAAAATGAGAGGAGGAAGGAAAAGGAGAGAAGTGAAGGAAAGGAAGACGGGAGAGGAAAAGGAGATGGGAAAGGAAAATGAGAGAAGGAAGGAGAAGGAGAAGGAGAAGGAGAAGGAGAAGGAGAAGGAGAAGGAGAAGGAGAAGGAGAAGGAGAAGGAGAAGGAGAAGGAGAAGGAGAAGGAGAAGGAGAAGGAGAAGGAGAAGGAGAAGGAGAAGGAGAAGGAGAAGGAGAAGGAGAAGGAGAAGGAGAAGGAAGGAGAAAGAGAAGGAAGGAGAAGGAGAAGGAGAGGGGGAAGAAGGAGAAGGAGAGGAGGGAGGGAAGTTTGGGGTTTGTGGGGCTCGCTCGCTGCCCAGAAGGAGCCGAGCGCAGCATATGGCGCAGAGAGCCGGGCCGGGGGGGGCACAGCAGCCCCCCCGAGCGCCGGTGCTCTAAGCAGCTATTTATTCCTCCCCCTGCAGATGTCCGTGAATGCGGCAGGAGCAGGGGGAGCAGATCTTTGGGCTCGGGGAGGGAGAAGCAGCGCTCCTTCCTTTTACCATGCTGTTGTCTGGCTTGATCTTGTCACTCCAAAGGGCCCCATTCAGAGGTATTCATGCATCTGCCTCGGGGGGACAATGGCAGCTCAGTTTATAAACTGTCTGTCCAGTTGCCTGCGGCCTTTAGTCCTTTTGTTTTCGCCCCTCTTAATAAACTTTTTGGGGGAGTTCATCAATACGCTTGAATAGCTGATGTTCTCATTCTCAGGGAGGGGAAGAACAGAAGGACTAGGGTTTTTTTTTTTCTTATTTTTAACAGAGGTGGGGGTGGAGGTTTTTGCCCCTTAAAGGAGAAGCGAGGCTTGAAAAGCATCAGAATAAACCCGTTAAAAAAAAAAAAAAAAACAAAAAACACGCACGCACACATACACAAATCGGAGTCCACCCCAAACAAAACCGCTATTGAAAAGGGACGGGGAAATGCGCAACATTTAATTGCCCCCCAAACCCCAGCCCAAAGCAATTTTTCGTCCTGCCGGCAGAATTGAGACGATCCCCGACTAATTTTACAGCTCTGCCAATATCGCGGGCAGGGGGATTGGGAAGGAATTTCGGAGAGCAGCCTCATTTCCAGGGGATTTAGGGCCGGGAGCCGCCTCTAACCTTTCCCCCTCCCCCGACACTCGCAGGAATCTCAGATCCATCCCCCCCCCAAGCCCCCAAATCACCGGGAAGATCCCAAACCCCGAGTCCCTCCGGAGCCCTCCCCTCGCCCGGC
The DNA here is from genome assembly GCF_003957565.2 of Taeniopygia guttata. Taxonomy (NCBI): domain Eukaryota; kingdom Metazoa; phylum Chordata; class Aves; order Passeriformes; family Estrildidae; genus Taeniopygia; species Taeniopygia guttata. The sequence continues at coordinate 6,162,220 of NC_044233.2, read as the reverse complement.
GCCTCCTTTGTAGCCGAGCCCGGGGCAGGGGGGGCGCGGGGCCGCCCCATTTCCAGGCACAGCCCCCTCCCCGTGCCGGATCCCTCTGTCCTGCCTTGATTTCTCTTTTAAGGCGCTGATTTTCCTGGCAGCGCCGTCTCCATCCCCGCGGAGCCCTCTCGGAGCGGGGCCGAGCCGCCCCCAAGCCCCCGGCGGCTCCCGCTCAGCGCTTCAAGGCCCTAATGAGTGTTGACAAGTTTAATGAGTTTGTTTTAAAGAGGAAAAAACTGGTCAAGTCGAGATTTCCGAGTCAAATCCATTAGGGGATCCCATTGAAACCTCTCACGGCGGGCTGGCCAGCGCGGGGGCAGCGCCCCAAAACGGGACCCCGAGGAGGAGGAGGAGGAGGAAGAGAGGGGGGAAACATCCTAAAAACCAAAAAAAAAACCTAAAAACCAGCCCGACGGCCGAAGGGGAGCATCCAGCGCCGCCAGAACCTGGCGGAACCTCCTCCTTTTTCTGGAGGAAATTTCATTAAAGCGCCCGCTGCGCCCCCCGCCCCCTTTTTTCCCCCTTTCCCCCCGTGCGCCAAGAGCCCCGCGGAGGTCACGGCGAGTCAGGCAGTCTGACTCGGTGAACTCTGAGCAGGGGAGGGAGGGGAGGAGAGGAGGGGGTTCTCCTTTTTCAATTTCGCCACTTCCTAGGTCTCTCCATTGTTCCAATTCCAAACAGCTGCTGGTGCTAATCTTGCGCTTATTTGCAATCGGGGAGGAAGAAATACCCGAGATTGGCGCTGCCCGCCGAGCCCCGAGCCCGGGGGGGGACAAAGGGGAGCCGGGTGATTGAACTCGCTTTGACTCGGAGCCCTTCGGGTCCCGCTCAGCCCCAAAGCCGGGACAAAAAATTTAAAAAAACCCAAAATCTGAGCTCGCAGGTAGCGCCGCGCCCCTCAAAGCCGAACCCGGGGGGAGCTTTTTTATTCTTCCCAAAGGTTAAACTCCTCCGTGCGCTCCAAGGCTGGGGGGAAAAGCCGAGCGGGGCCGAGCTGGGAGCGAAAGGAGCGGCCACAAAAGCTCGGTTGGAGGCGAACCCGGGGAGCTGCGCCCGCCAGGGCTTGGCTCGAGCTGGCTCCGGAGGATTTTATTATTTTTTAAGCTGTTATTAAGAGGGGATGGAGAAATTAAAGGGCTGCAGGAACCTCGTGCCAGAGGAACCATCCCGCTGGCACGTGTGGAGGTGGGGGAGCCCTGCCCCGCTCGGCCGGCGGGAGATCCTCTTTAACTCATTTATTGCCCTAATTAACAGGGCCAGAGGTGCCGGGAAACCATTCCAGGCCCCTGGGCACTCCGAGGGAGGGCAGGGAATCACCCCTGACCACCAGAACCCCCCCAAAACCCCAAATTTCTGCCAAAAACCTTCAAAGCCGAACCCCCCAAACTGCCGGGGGCGGTCCCACGCGTGTCGGGGCCGCTTTTTTGGGGGGGTCTTGACGTGCCGGGGGGAGCCCGTCAGCCGCGGCTGGTCCTGCCCGGCCCGCAGCCTCTCGGGGCCTTTATTGGTTTACCGAGGTGTTAATCCGCTCACAATCGAGATGTCTGACCACGGAGCCCCGTCTCTATTCTTGTTTACATCTAATTACGGCTCTGGAACGCCACTTCCCTTCCCACCCTCCCTCTCCCGCAGATGCCAACCCCAGCTCCCATTCCAGCCCTTTCCAGCAGGTAAAACCCTCCCGGAGGATCATTCCGGCCGCCTGGAATTTCCCAGCGCTGGGAAAAGGAATTTAGGCAAAGCACGGAAGGGGTTCGAGCACCCCAAAAAAAATTCTCAGCGCCCCCCAAGCGGAGCCGGGTTTGGGGGCACCTCGGGGCTGCCGGCATCCCCGAGCTCTCCTTAATTCAATTAATTCAATTAAAGGCCGGAGCTGCGGCCGGGCTCTAACAAAGAGGGTGCGGGGACCCCCCCGGCCCCGCGTGTCCCCCGCACCGGCGGCTGCGGGGTTAAACCCGCAGCGAGCTCCGCGCCTCGGCTGCGATAGCGTCTCAGCCCTGGGGCCATTCCTCTAAATCAATTTTCAAAACAATCAGTTTAGGGGCTTTTAATTAAGCTTTAAACCGGCGGTTAAAAATAGCAGTTTACTTCTTTGGGATGCAAACGAGGCGAGCGTAAAAATAAATCAGAGAGACGGGGCCCGCTGCCTTTTGGGATTCGGGGAGACGCAGATTAAACACGTCCCAAGATTACAAGGATTTTTTTTTTTTTCCCTTTCTTTTAACACTTATTCTCCGTCGCAGCAGCTGCTCTTTCCCCGCCAGGCACCGAACTGGCCGCGGCACCGGGAACGCGGCGGCTTTTCCCAAAGCAAAGGTGGAAAACCCAAAGTTCCGCAGCCCCATCCCGGCAGCAGGTTCAGCACCTTTCCCTCCACATCGCCAAACGCAAATAAGATTAAGAAAAAAAAAAAAAAAAAAGATAATAGAAATAATTCAACTCGCGTTTTATGGCAAGGAGGAAAATCCTCCGAGCGCGGAGACGCGAGCGCCGCAAACCCAGGATGAATTCCGCTTGAAAAGCTGAATTTCGGCTCTTTTGTAGCTTCGAGCGGATCCTGCAGGTTCTGCCCACCTCCCCCCGGCCTCTCCTTTTGTCTCGGACCCGCAGGCCCGGCCCGGCCCGGCTCCGGCCCCCTTCGATCGCTGCCGCTCGCCCCAAAATCGGCTCCCTCTGATTAAAGAGTAATTAAGGGCGGCGGGATCCCCCTGCTGCGGCTTTTCCCGCAGGGAGGTGAGGGACGGGCCGGGATCGCTCCGGGCCGGCCTGAGCTGGGCCTGGATCGGCGCCGGCCCCACTGGGGGGCTCAGCCCTTCCCCACCCTGCAAACCCCCAATTCCCCACCCTGCAAACCCCCAATTCCCCACCCTGCAAACCCCCAATTCCCCACCCTGCAAACCCCCAATTCCCCACCCTGCAAACCCCCAATTCCTCACCCTGCAAACCCCCAATTCCCATTCCCAATTCCTCATCCTGCAAACCCCCAATTCCCATTCCCAATTCCCCACCCTGCAAACACCCAATTCCCATCCCCAATTCCCATCCCCAATTCCCGTCCCCAATTCCTCACTCTGCAAACCCCCAATTCCCATTCCCAATTCCTCACTCTCCAAACCCCCAATTCCCATTCCCAATTCCTCACTCTCCAAACCCCCAATTCCCATTCCCAATTCCCCACCCTCCAAACCCCCAATTCCCATTCCCAATTCCCATTCCCAATTCCTCATTCTCCAAACCCCCAATTCCCATCCCCAATTCCCGTCCCCAATTCCTCACTCTGCAAACCCCCAATTCCCATCCCCAATTCCCATCCCCAATTCCTCATTCTCCAAACCCCCAATTCCCATTCCCAATTCCCCACCCTCCAAACCCCCAATTCCCATCCCCAACTCACATTCCCAATTCCTCACCCTGCAAACCCCCAATTCCCATTCCCAATTCCTCACTCTCCAAACCCCCAATTCCCATTCCTAATTCCCATCCCCAAATCCTCACTCTCCAAACCCCCAATTCCCATTCCCAATTCCCATCCCCAATTCCCATCCCCAATTCCCCAATTCCCATTCCCAATTCCCATCCCCAATTCCCATCCCCAATTCCCATCCCCAATTCCCCACCCTCCAAACCCCCAATTCCCATCCCCAATTCCCCACCTTCCAAACCCCCAATTCCCATCCCCAGACTCGGTTTAGGGACAAAATCGGGGTCCGGCCGCGCTCCAGCAGCGAGGCTGGGGCGGGGATTTCCCCCGGCCCCCCCAAAATTTGGGGTGAGGCTCTTTGGGGTCACAGCACGCGCAGGACGGTTTGAGGTTTTCCTCCTTTTTCCCCCTTCTCCCAGCGAAAGGAAAGCACAGAATTCCCCATGGGGACGGGTGGAGAAAATCTTTTAAAAATCTAAATGGCATCATCGGGGGGGAAAAAAATTAAATTTTTTTTTTTTAAATATGAACGGGGGATGAGAGAGAGAGCAAGACAGGAAGGCAGAAAAAACTTTCCCAGACGGATCCGACCTTCTCCAACCTCTCTCCCGTACTTTCAGTGACTTTCCGCCGCTTTTTTTCCGCCGCTGCTTCCCCGAGCATCCCCCCGCTGCTCCCGGAGCGCCTTTCCCCCCTTTCAGATCTCAGCGTGTTTGCTCTTGACTTCATCCACTAAGTCAATAGTTTGGAGATGCCCTCATCCTCAGAGGCCCGAGCCCCCCGTGTCCCCTCCCTGTTTTCTGCGGCGGATAATGGCAGCCTTTTGTCGTGTAATCAAGCTCCCGAGGGGTTGGGAGACAGATATAGATTCTTGGCATTTGTCGGTGAAAATGAAAGCTGGATTAGGCAGAGGCGGCTGCACACTCCATGGTAAAGGACAACAACTATTCCCCCATTGAAAGTCCCATTCTGGTTTGGTTATTTTATCTCTAAAAGTTGTTTGTATTTCTAAAGTGCCCATTGAGGCACTTAGAAAGTGTAGCAAGCTGGAAAGCCGCGCTCGCCCTGAAAGGCGGGCGCACAAAAAGGAGAGGGGTTAAGGGGAGAAAACAGAGCGGGGAGGGGAAAAAAATAAAATAAAATACAGGGGGGCAGGCAAAAGAGTTTAAAAAGATCAAATCCGACCGGGGGAAAGTTTAAAATAGCCCAGAAAACTCCGGCAGCACCAGAGGAGTGAGAATGCGGCGCCGCTTTTTCCCTTCCCAGCCGGGCGGGGGGGGAAATCACCCAAATATTTGGGGTTCACAGCGGGTTTGGGGGTGTGGGGGTGGTTTTGGTTGAGCCCCGAGCCCGGCGCTGGGGTTGTTTTATCCCTTGCGAGGAATTCCCGCTTTTCTCCCTGGCAGAGCCGTGCAAAAATTGGGGAATTTCTCCCTCCCCGCTCCGTGAGCCGGGCAGCGTTTCCCCTCGGGAATGGCGGAGATCTGGGAGTTATTTTTGAGTTATTTTTATATCGTTTTCCCCCCCAAAAAAAAACACCCCTCGGGTTTCACCACCCGAGGTTGCGCCGGCTCTTCGTCTTTCCAACCCCCGCTGCGGTGAATTCGGGATGGCAAAAACCGCCTGGTTGGGTTTGTTTATTTAAACAACCGAAAAAAATAAACAAAACACCAAAAAAAACCAACAACAAACCGGCAAAACAAACCGTCTGTCAAAGCCTGCAAACTTTCCTCCTCCTTTTGCCGAAGTTTTCGGGCGTGGAAATCGCCGCGATCCCGCTGCGAGCGCAGCGAGCCCCGCGCGGGGGAGGGTTTGGGCTGGAAGGAGATTAAGGGGAAAAAACTCCGGGAAAAAAAACCAAAAAAAAACCAAAAAAGCAACGGAGCAGCCAGGTACAACCCAAATATCCGCATTCCCAGGGAAGGAAAAGGGGGAAAAAACCTTCAAATAGCTCAATTTGCTGCTTTTCAGCATCAAACAGCATCTTCTGCGGGAGTGGGGACGGGATTTCAACATCATTAAGTCGCCGCACGGGGGAAAAAAAAAAATTTAAAAAATCACGAATCACTCTGGAAAACGCCGGCCTGGCGCTGAAGGCGAGATAAAAATGTATAAATAAATAGAAATATTCCTAAAAACAGCACGGGCGCGCTCCCAGGATCATTTAGGGCCGTGCAGAGGTTGGTGGGAATGAATTGAGGCATCCCCGGGCCCTCGGGGGCAGCGGCGTTTCCTTGTCCCCATCCCATCCGATTTAAACACCGCTGTCCCCTGGGTGTCCCCGACACCGAGGTGTCCTTTGCTGCCTTTAAAAAACGCCAAAACCCCCCCAAATTAATCGCGGTTGAAGCCAACGCGCGGGTGGATTTTTCTCCGGGAAAACCCAAAACCCCGGCGGTCCCTGCGGAGTGCGGGAGTTCCCCGGGTGCTTTCAGGAGTTTTCTCCCAACTCTGAGCCAGCTCCTCTCCGAAAAGCTCCAAAAGCGGCTGTTGGAATCAACTTTCGCCCTTAATTCCCAATAAAAATGCAAATCGGCGCGTCCCGCCCGCGGGAGTAAAAAATAAATTAAATAAATTAAATAAAGGCCGGGGTCGCCCTGCCCTGGCGAGCTGGAGAGGGCAGCGGGGCCGGGGCGGTTTGGAAAATCGGAAAATCGCTTTTTTTTTGTCCCCCCTCGGGTTCGGGCACGGCCGTTCCACCCCCGCCCCCTCGGCCGGAGATGTCCCGGGTCGCTTTGATCCGGGCTGGGGACAAAGGCGGCTCTGAGGGTCGGGGCCGGGGCCGGGCAGCGCTGCCCGGGGTCAGCCGGGGGCTCCTGCCAATTTTAGCAGCCAAAACCCCCGGGGGAGCGCGGGGAAAACCGAGAAGGGCTTTTCCTTTTCCTTTTCCTTTTCCTTTTCCTTTTCCTTTTCCTTTTCCTTTTCCTTTTCCTTTTCCTTTTCCTTTTCCTTTTCCTTTTCCTTTTCCTTTTCCTTTTCCTTTTCCTTTTCCTTTTCCTTTTCCTTTTCCCTTGTCCCTTTTCCCTTTTCCCTTTCCCTTTTCCCTTTTCCCTTTTCCCTTTTCCCTTTCCCCTTTCCCTTTCCTTTTCCCTTTTCCCTTTTCCCTTTTCCCTTTTCCCTTTTCCCTTTTCCATTTTCTCTTTTCCCTTTCCTCCCTCGGCCGGGATAGGAAGGGGAAGGAAAGGGGGGTAAAAGTGGCCCAAAGCCCCCCGAGAACATCCCTGGGGAGAGGGAGCAGCCTTTGGGATCCGGGAGCACCATTTGGGATCAGGGAGCGCCCTTTGGGATCAGGGATGATCCTTTGGGACCAGAGAGGATCCTTTGGGATCAGGGAGTTCTCTTTGAGATCAGGGAGAGCCATTTGGGATCAGGGAGTGTCCTTTGGGATCAAGGAGGATCCTTTGGGACCAGAGAGGATCATTTGGGATCAGGGAGTTCTCTTTGGGATCAGGGAACACCTTTTGGGATCAGGGCACAGCAGAATCCCCTCGTGGGGCAGAGGAGGATCCTTTTGGGGCAAAGGACGAGCGAGGGAACACCTGTGGGGCAGCGGGACCAGCCCAGTGGGGCAGGGGACACCCCATATGGGGCAGGACAGGGACAGAGGGACAGGGGACACCACTCTCTCTATGGGACAGGGGACATCCCTCTATAGGGTAAAGGACACCCCGGTATGGGGCAGAGGTCATCTCTCTATGGGGCAGGACAGGGACAGAGGGGCAGGGGACACCACTCTCTCTATGGGGCAGGGGAGACCTCTATGGGGCAGGGGACACCCCTATGGGGCAGGGGACACCCCTATAGGGCAGGGACACCTCTATGGGGGAGGGGACACCCCTTTGGGGCAGGGGACACCCCTATGGGGTGGGGGACACCTCTATGGGCAGGGGACACCTCTATGGGACGGGGGACATTTCTATGGGGCAGGGGAGACCCCTATGGGGCAGGGACACCTCTATGGGGCAGGGGACACCTCTTTGGGCAGGGGACACTTCCAGTGGGGAGGGGACACCCCTATGGGGCAGGGGATACCTCTATGGGGCAGGGGACACCTCTATGGGGCAGGGACACTCCCGTTCTGCCCCATGGAACCCCAGTTTTCCCTCGGCTCCCCGAACCCCCCGGGGTCGCTGCGGGCGAGCCCCACTCCGTCCCCACAGCCGCTCCGTCCTTCCCTCTCCCGAGAAAAACCCGGCTGCGCTTTCCGGGAATTCTTTCCCAGCGTTTCCCTGGGAAAAGCCGCGTTCCCAAAAGCTCCGTGAGCCCAAAAGCTCCGGGCAGTTCAACATCCAAAATCCATCAACCAGCGAGTCCCACGTGTCCCGCCCTGCCCCGCCCCAGGGAAGCGGAGATACGGGAATTCCAAATGACATCCCAAATTGTATTCCAAGTTATGTTCCAAGTTCTATCCCAAATGGCATCTCAAACGACATCCCAAATGCCATCCCAACGCTATTCCCAACGCCATTCCCACTTCTATCCCAGTGCTATCCCAGTGCTGAGTTATACAGCAATGCTGTTCCCACTGCCGTTCCCAACGCTATCCCGGTTATATCCCAATGATATCCCAATGATATCCCAGTGCTATCCCGATCCTATTCTCAGTGCGATCCCAACACTATTCCCAATGATATCCCAATGCTATCCCAACACCATTCCCAACGCTATCCCAGTTATATCCCAATGATATCCCAATGATATCCCAATGCTATCCCGATCCTATTCTCAGTGCTATCCCACTTATATCCCATTCCCAACGCTATCCCAGTTATATCCCAATGATATCCCAGTGCTATCCCAACACTATTCCCAATGATATCCCAATGCTATCCCAATCCTATTCTCAGTGCTATCCCACTGCTGTTCCCAATGCTATCCCAGTTATATTCCAGTTATATCCCGATCCTATTCCCAATCTTCTCCCGTTGCTATCCCAATGCTCTTCCCAATGATATCCCAGTGCTATCCCAGTCTTATTCTCAGTGCTATCCCACTGCCATTCCCAATGCCATCCTAGTTATATCCCAATTATATCCCGATCCTATTCCCAATGCTATCCCACTGCTATTCCCAATGCTATCCCAATGATATTCCAGGGCTCTGCCAATCCCATTCCCAATGCTATCCCAACACTATTCCCAATCCTATTCCCAATGCTATCCCAATATTATTCCCAATCCTATTCCCAATGCTATCCCAATATTATTCCCAATCCTATTCCAAATGCTATCCCGACGGTACCCCAATTCTATCCCAATGCTGTTCCCAGTGCTATATTCGTTATATCCCAGTCCTATTCCCAACGCTGTCCTAATCCTATCCCAGTCATATCCCATTTCTATCCCAATGCTCTTCCCAATGATATCTCAGTGCTATCTCAATCCTATTCCCAGAGCTATCCCAGTGTTATCAAAATCCTATTCCCAGTGCTATCCCAGTCCTATTCCCAGTGCTATCCCAAAGCTACTTCACATGATATCTCAATGCTGTCCCAGTGTCATTCCAATCCTATTCCCAGAGCTATCCCAATGTTATCCCAATCCTATTCCCAGAGCTATCCCAATCCTATTCCCACTGCTGTCCCAGTGTTACCCCAATCCTATTCCCAGTGCTATCCCAATGCTACCCCAACACTATTCCCTGTCCTGTTCCCAAGGGAGGAGCCGCCCCCATGGCCCACAGCTGTTCCCGGAGCTGCTCCCGTTCCCATTCCTGTTCCTGCTCTTGCTCTTGTTCCCATTCCCGCTCCCTCTCCTGCTCCCTCTCCCATTCCCATTCCTCTTCCCATTCCTGTTCCCGCTCCCGTTCCTGCTCTCGCTCCCATTCCCGCTCCCACTCCCAGAGCTGCTCCCACTCCCATTACTGCTCCCGTTCCCAGAGTTACTCCCGCTCCCGTTCCCGCTCCCGTTCCTGTTCCCATTCCCATTCCTGTTTCTGTTCCTGTTCCCAATCCCGTTCCCACTCCCATTCCTGCTCTTTCTCCCGCTCCCGTTCCCGTTCCTGCTCCCGTTCCCACTCCTGCTCCTGTTCCCGTTCACACGCTTGTTCCCACTCCCATTCCTGCTCTTTCTCCCGTTCCTGCTCCCGTTCCCACTCCTGTTCCCGTTCCCGCTCCTGTTCCTGTTCCCGTTCCCGCTCTGGCTCCTGTTCCCATTCCTGTTCCCGTTCCTGTTCCTGCTCCTGTTCCTGCTCCTACTCCCGTTCCTGTTCCTACTCCCATTCCCGTTCCCATTCCCGCTCCCATTCCCATTCCCATTCCCATTCCCTCTCCCGTTCCCGTTCCCGTTCCCGTTCCCGTTCCCATTCCCGTTCCCATTCCCATTCGCATTCCCGTTCCCATTCCCGTTCCCATTCCCGTTCCCGTTCCCGTTCCCGTTCCCAGCCGAGCACGGGGCGCGGTCTCATCCCGCGCGGTCCCGCCGGAGCCGCGGTCGCTAATTCGGGGCTCGCGGGGCTGTAATGAGCTGAACTCCCCTTTGAGGGGAGCGCCGCCGGTAACGGAGAGCGGCGGGATCAAAGGCGGCAGCGGCTCCGTTCCCTCATTTCCGCCGCCGCTTCCCTCGCCCACCGCGCCCTTCCCTCCCCGCGGGGATTTTGTTCTCACCCCGCTCGCTCTGCCCTCGCCGCAGCGTCCCGAGGGGCTGCAGCTCCCCCGGGGTCTTCCAGCCCTCCCCGAGGAGCCCAAACCCTCCCCGAGGAGCCCAAACCCTCCCTGAGGAGCTCCAAATTCTCCCCAGGGAGCTCCAAACCCTCCCCGAGGAGCTCCGAACTCTCCCCAGGGAGCTCCAAACCCTGCTCGAGGAGCTCCAACCCTCCCCGAGGAGCTCCAAACTCTGCCCAGGGAGCTCCAAACCCTGCTCGAGGAGCTCCAAATTACCCCGAGGAGCTGCAAACTCTCTCCAGGGAGCTCCAAATCCGTCCCGAGGAGCACCAAATCCCCTCCGAGGAGTTCCAAGGGGATGCAGCTCCCCACGAGGAGTTCCAACTCTCTCCGAGGAGCTCCAAACTCTCCCCAAAGAGCTCCAAACTCTCCCTGAGGAGCTCCAAACCCCCTCTGGAGAGCTCCAAACCCCTCTGAAGAGTTCCAAACCCCTTTCGCGGATCTCCAAACCTTTCCTGAGGAGCTCCAAACCCCCTCTGGAGAGCTCCAAAACCTCCCTGAGGAGCTCCAAACCTCCTCTGAAGAGTTCCAAACCCCTTTCGAGGATCTCCAAACCTTTCCTAAGAAGCTCCAATCCCCCTCCAAGAGGATGCAGCTCCCCCCAAAGAGTTCCAAACCCTCTCCGAGGAGCTCCAAGCCCCTTTCGAGAAGTTCCAAACCCTCTCCGAGGAGCTCCAAACCCCTTCCGAGGAATTTCCATCCCCAGCCCGGGGTGCTCCGAGCCCCCCTGTCCCTCCCCACAGCCCCGAGGGCCGTTCAAGTGCACGGGTCAGCCCCAAAACTATCGCACCACCACCTCCATCATCATCATCATCACCATCATCATCATCACCATCATCATCACCATCACCACCATCATCATCACCACCACCATCACCATCACCACCACCATCCTCTCCACCGTCCCCTGCCCCTCTCGGACCCCGCTCCGCTGGCGGCTCCCGCCCTCCCCGCGCCCCCCCGGCCCTTCCTTCCCCCCTCGTCCCCAACTGCGGGTGACAAATGTCTTTATAAAGTGGCATTAGTGACATCCAGCTCCTTTTGTGGCGGGATGAGCCGGGAATGAGGAGGAGGAGGAGGAGGAGGAGGAGGAGGAGGAGGAGGAGGAGGAGGAGGAGGAGGAGCAGGAGGGGTTTTGGGGAGGGGGATACCCCGACCCTCCCTCTCCCCGCGAAGCCGCATCCCCATCCCAAGCTCTGCTCCCTCCCAGCTCCTCCATTCCTGTTTTTCCTGGGATCAGGGAGCAGGAGGGGAGCAGGAGCCCCCCAAAACCCCAATTCGGGGGGTCTGGCCCCTGTCCTGCCCCCTCAGCGCTGCCCCGCTCGATCCCTCCTGTCCCGACCCTCTCAGCATCTCCTCGCCCCTCACAAACCCCAAACGGGGCTGAAGTTCCGATTGAACCAAAAATAAAATCAAATCCATTTAAAAGGCGACTGAAACCGCGTGGGGAAGTGGCAGCTGATTGAAACGGGCTTTTTATCCCACTTCTTTTTAAGAATAATGCCCATAAATACAGAATATCCGCAAAGCCAAGTCTGCAAAGGGGCCTTGATTCGCTTTTTTTATTTTATTAATTTTTTTTTCCTCTCTCTTTTGTGGCAAACGCAATTTTCCCAAAGATCCTTCACCCTAATGCCGAGTCCCTCCCCGCTGTTATTTGCGCTTTAAAACCCCGCCGAGGAAATTCCCCTGAAAAAAAAAAAATAATAAAAAATTTGGAAAAAGCTTCTCGTGGGGGTGGAATTTGGGGGGTGGGTGGGCGGGTGGGGGGTGTGAAACGGCGGCGGGGGAGGGGGAGGAAGGGGAGGTTAATCCGGGTTTAACGCCGCGATGCAGTCGCAGGACCAGGGCTCGGCTGATTGTGTTATCTCTCCCCAACATTTGGGTCTCCCATATTTCACCCAGCCAAATAGCTGCGAGGGAAAAGTGCGTATGGAGGCACTCCTGACGCCTCAGGAAAATATGTTATTAATATCTAAATAACTTCCCAATACTGTCTCTAAATCTCCCCTTCGCCACTCCAGATGATGAATTCGTTTGAAGTGTTCTCCCGTCTCATCTTCGCTCTCTCTCTCTCCCCCCTCCCCTTTTTTTTCCCTTTTTTTTTCCATACCCAGGCTTATTTCAAACTGGTAAATATCTAATTCCTTTAACCACGCTGCAGACACGTCTCTCCTTCTCCCGCGCGCAATTCCCGCTTGGAAAAATCCTCCACGGAAGAGCGAGACCCAAGAGCGGCCTGCGGCTGCTCCTTGAGATGATTTGGGGTTAAAAGTGGGTTTTTTTGGGGGTTTTTGGGGAGATCCTGAGCTCGTGGATCGCGCGTTCCCCTCTGAGCCCCTCCTGCCTCCATCCCCCCTCTGCCCCTCCCTGTCGCCCCAGTTAGTGCCTAAATTTGGGATTAGGGCGAGACCTCCCCATTTCCTTCCTGCGCGGCTCTATCGCGGCTCCATCTCCCCCCTTCGCCCCAAATTTGCTTCCTCCCCGCCCCGGGTAATGAAATCACCTCCAAATTCCACAGCAAAACCTTTCCTCTCCCGTCCGGGGCTCCCCCACCTGCCCCTGACCTTCCCTCCCCATTCCCCCGCTCCAGGATGGATCCTTTTCCTCTCCCCCCAAAAAAAGAGGAAAAAAAGGGAAAAAATAACCCCCCAAACCCCACCGAGCCCCGGACTCAAACATCTCCCGCTCTTCCTTCTCTCCCCGCCGCACAACCGAGCCCCGCTCGCCGCATCCTTGTCTCAAGTTTGTTTTTTCCAACGCCTCGTGTTCGCCGATTCGCGTTTATTCCCCTCTCCAGCCCTTATCTCTCCTCCTCTCTTCTCTCCTCCCCGTCACACTCGATTTAGGCAGGAGTTTTATCTCGCCAACATTTGCCGACTTTGTTTATGTAGCCCAGGTTCCCGTTCCCAAAAGCCACTGTTTGCCTTTGTAATTGTTATCTGTGTTTATTGTTGTACCTCATTTGTCTCAGCTTTTTTTGTGACATGTAAGCTCCGTGTGCGCCCGCATCCAGCTCCCCCCTCCTTCTCCCTGCGTTTTTTTCTTTTTTTTTTCTTTTTATTCCTCTTTCCCTCTCTTCCCTTCTCCTCTCGGCCTGAAATATGCACGGAATAACTCAGCCTAAAGCCAATGAATTGCTTGACACCTCCCTATCTCTTCTCCTGCCCCCCATTATTAGAGCTGATCCCGCTCGCAACACTCACAAATCCCGCCTGGGCTCTGTTTGATTAGATTGCCAACCTTTGGTAATCCCTTGATTTGATGAAGTGTCTGCCGGCCGCCCCCCCGCGCCTCTAAACACACATTTACCGAGAGCCGCCTGTTGGTTTTTAAACCCGCCCGATTGTTCGCCGATAAACCGACCCCGCAGCCCCGCTCCCCTCGCCCGCCTCGGGGAACAAAGCCCCGGCCCGGCTCTGGGGGTCCCCCCGCTTCTCCTCCCGACCCCCCTCAAATCGGGACCCTCCCAACCTTCCCCCGCTCGCTGCGGACCCCCAAAATCCGGCGGGAGCGGCGCTGGCAGCTCCCGGCTGGAATTGTCGCTGTCCCCCCTCCCGCACTGTCCCCAGCCCCGGGAACCCCCGGCCCGCCGCTGTTCCCCCAAAATCGGAGCCTCGATCCCGCTGTTCCCCCAAAATTGGAACCACGATCCTGCTGTTCCCCCAAAATTGGAACCACGATCCCGCTGTTCCCCCAAAATCGGAGCCCTGATCCCGCTGTTCCCCCAAAATTTTAACCCTGATCCTGCTGTTCTCCCAAAATTGGAACCTCGACCCCGCTGTTCCCCTAAAATCGGAACCACGATCCCGCTGTTCCCCCAAAATCGGAGCCTCGACCCCGCTGTTCCCCCAAAATTGGAACCCTGATCCTTCTGTTCCCCCAAAATTGGAACCTCGACCCCGCTGTTCCCCCAAAATCGGAGCCACGATCCCGCTGTTCCCCCAAATTTGGAATCCCAATCCTGCTGTTCCCCCAAAATCGGAGCCCCGACCCCGCTGTCCCCCCAAACCAGCCGAGGGCACACATTTGGGGGGCACAGAGCGGAGTGCGGAGGAGGGGTGGGGGAAATTCCCTAAAAATCCGTGTTTTCACCCCAAAAATCAACCCCGGCCGTCCCTTCGAGCACCCCCCGCACCCCGCGGGGCTCGGGGGGGGCAGGCCCGGGTTGGGGGGACACTTTTGGGTGGGGGGGGGGGGGGGGGACACTTCGGGGACCCCCCGGCTTTGGTGTCACTTAAATCCCCCCGTTGAAAATTTGGGGGTGCCCAAATGCCCAAATTCCCCCCGTGATGGGGAGAGCGGCGCCTGCCCTCCCTAATAAATAATAATAATAATGATAATAATAATAATCATAATAATAATAATAATAATAATAATAATAATAATAATAATAATAATAATAATAATAATAATAAATAGTAACAACAACACGCTCTTAACAAGGAGCTATATATATATATAAATAAACATATATTAAAAAAATAAAATATAAAAAAACCCACAGTGAAGCCTCATGAATATCCGCCCAGGGCTAGCTGGAGTGAGCCGTTTAAAGATGAAAGTGCAAAGAAATAAAGGCTCAATTTAATCTGCCTTAAAACCCTTCAACTTAACGTTTGTGCTGGGAACTCAGAGAGTGAGTACTGATTGGGGATAAATACATTTCTTAGCATGCCTTGGAGCTATTACACCCTTCTCCAACACAGCTCCCTATTCAACAGCCACAGTTTTCATTACCAGCTCTAATAAGTCTTAACATTATTAAATGCCAAGCAGACGATAGAAAGAAACAGGCGCAGGGTGGAATCTTTCTTTCCCACTTAAAAAGAAAGAGCATTTAGGGCTGTCTTCCCCCGGCTCCCCGCGAGGAGAACCCGCTTGGCAGCGGAAAAGCAAAAAAAAAAAATTAAAAATAAAGATTAAAATTAAAAAAAAATTTTAAAAAAATCAAAATAAAGTTTTTTCGCCTCTTTCTCCCCGCAGCTCTCCGAGGGAGAAGCGACGTTGAGCGCAGAAATGGATAAAAAAATAATTGAAAAATAAATAAAAATCAATCCCCCCCCTCCGCCACCTCTTTTCCCCCAAGTTTGTTTTGGTGGGAGCCACTGGAAATGGGAATTGGGTGGAGGGAGAAGCAGCTCTGAGATTTGAATTAAGGGATGTAAATCGCGGTGTTTTCCGGCAGAAAATGCGCGTTTTTTCGAGCAGAAATGCGGTTTTTCCCAAGAAGAAATTCATTTTTTCCCGAGCAGAAATTAGGTTTTTTTTCCCGAGCACAAATGCGGTTTTTTCATGCAGAAATGCGGTTTTTTCGTGCAGAAATGTGATTTTTTTCCGTGCAGAAATTACGATTTTTTTTCCGCGCGGAATCTGCTGCGTTTCCCATCGCGCAGCGCTTTCCAAGCGGGCTCATCAATTATCTTAATTAGGGCCATTAAAACTTTCCCAGCGTTCAAATCCACCGGGGCAGCGGCAAATTCGGAATTTTGGACCCCAAAAAAACCCCGAATCCACGCGATTTTTTTTTTTTTTTTTTTTTGCGGGGGGATTTCTCCTCGGCGCGGCCATAAACAACCAAAAATTGGGGAAAAATTGGGATTTTTTTCCGCGGGGCTGAAGGATCGGGCGCGCTCGGAGGGAACGCGGCGCTCCACAGGCTCCGGCCGCGGGAATTTGCCCAAATTAGCCCCTTTTCATCCAGGAACGGGGGCTCGTGTTTGATTTGTCCGCGGCCTCACCCATGAAGGCAGAAGAGAGCGTTTTGTTTTGCCTCTTGACACGCACTCCTTGCGTGCTAATCGGGGATAAAAAGCTCCCCGCTCCTTCATTCTTATTTTTTTTTTTTAATTTTTTTTCCTATTCTTTTGAGGGCGCGCGGAGAAAAAAAAAAATAAAATAATAAAAACAACCAACCCGGCGCTTTCAAAAATAAAGATATTTTTCCCCAGCGGCGAGCCTGGTTGAAAACACAACTTAACCCCCCCCAAATCTCCTTTTCCTCCCTCTAATAAAATTAAAAACACCCCAAAAAGCCAACGGGGGGAGCTCCTGGAGGACACAATGGCCCCGATTTGCAAATGAGCATCGCCCCTCTCCCAAATCACAGCAACATTTTGCAGCGTCCAACGGTTCGGCCTTTCTGCAGCAGCCGCTGCGATAATATTACAAAACTATCTAACAGCAGGGAGTTTTGAATAATTTATCTCCCTTTCTTCCCCTCCTCGGCCCTTTGTCCAAAAGTTTTTTCTGCTCCTCGCGGAATTTTGAATGAGAATGGTCGCGCCCTCCCTCCCCCATCCCTTTACTCCATTTTTAAGGCAGCCTCGGGTTTTTTCCCCCTTTCTTTTTTTTTTTTTTCCCTTTTTTCTTTTTTTTTTTTATTCTTTTTTTTTTTTTTTCTGTTTGCTTTTGTGGTCAGGAATCTTTTCCTTATAAAGCTTCAATAGACTCCAAGGTCTTTGTAAGTGAAGTTCATCCTCAAGGTTGGGAAAAGGGGAAAAAAAAGGATCGGATCCTTAAAAAAAAACCAAGTAAAATCCTTTTTGTCACTAATTTCCAGCTCGGACTTGGGGGAGCTTTTTCTGCCTCAAAATTCCCCCCACGTGTCCCAAACTGGGAGAAATTTGGGAGCGGCGATGCCACAAATCCCCCAAAATCCCAACTCCGGCTCCAGCCCAGCCCGTCCTCGCTTTGCACCAATTCGGGAGAAAATCGGAAAATCCCAACTCCCCTCTGCCCGGGACTTCCAAAATCGCCGTTTTCCCCCAAAAATCACCGTTTCCCCCCCAAAAAATTGCCATTTCCCCCCAAAATCGCCATTTCCCCCCCAAAATCACCGTTTACTCCAAAAATCACCGTTTCCCCCAAAAAAATCGCTGTTTCCTCCCCAAAATCGCCGTTTTCCCCAATAAAATGCCGTTTGCCCCCAAAAATCACCATTCCCCCCAAAAATATCACAATTTCTCCACAAAAATCACCGTTTCCCCCCAAAAATCGCCGTTTTCCCCCATAAAAATCGCCGTTTCCCCCCAAAAAACCGCCGTTTTCCCCCAAAAATCACCGTTTCCCCCCAAAAATCACCGTTTCCCCCCAAAAATCGCCGTTTCCCCCCAAAAAAATCGCCGTTTCCCCCCCAAAATCACCGTTTCCCTCAAAAATCACCGTTTTCCCCCCCAAAAATCACCGTTTCCCCCCAAAAAATCACTGTTTCCCCCCCAAAATTGCCGCTTCCCCCCCTAAAATCGCCATTTCCCCTCAAAAATCGCCGTTTCCCCCCAAAAAAATCGCCGTTTCTCCCCAAAAGTCGCCGTTTCCCCCTAAAAAAAATCAACGTTTCCCCCTAAAAAAATCGCCGTTTCCCACCAAAAGTCACCGTTTCCCCCAAAAAAATCGTCGTTTTCCCCCAAAAATCGCCGTTTCCCCCCAAAATTCGCCGTTTTCCCCCCCAAAATCACCGTTTTCCCCCAAAAAATGCTCTCGTTTTGTTCCCGAACCGAACTGCTCCAACTCCCCCTTTCACCCTGCCGGACCTCACGGATGCTCCCTAAAAATTCCACTTTTTTTGGGTTTTTTTTTAATTTTTGGAACGACGCTTCCACTTCCCACCCCCCAGCCCCTCATTCCCAGCTGGGAAATTTTGGGATTTTCCTTTTTTTGGGATTTTCCTGGCAGCGGGAAAAAACGCCGCGTTTGGGAGGCGATAACAGAACCCCGGCCTGGCTCGGAGCCTTCACCGCGATCATTTTCCCTGGATAATTTTCCCTGGATCATTTTCCCTGGGTAATTTTTCCCTGGATAATTGGGGGGTGCAACAGCGCTCCGGGGATCCCCCCCCCGCATCCTTTCGTCCCTAATTGATATTGATCGGCGCCATCGGTCACCTGTCAGCCCCGGTTCCAGGGGACCACTTAGGCGAAAATCTGTTTAACAAATTCATTTGCGGCCTCCGAGGTGCCTCTCCCCCCCTCCGGCCATTCCCAACACTTTTTTTTTTTTCCTTTTTTTATGGATAATTGATCCCGAGCAAAGCGCCGACAGCTCTTCCTCCTCCTGCCAGCCCCGCTCCCTGCAGGGATTATTATTATTATTATTTTATTTTTTTTTTGGGAAGAGCCAAACTCGGCGGCTCCGGAGCCACCCCCGGCGTGTCCCCGCTGTCCCCCCACGGCGCGTCGCGGCCACGCGTGGTACCTTTGTCGCCCAGGATGCCGTCGATGCTGTGCTTGGCCTTCTTGTCGCCGTCCTCCTCCTTCTTGTCGCAGTCCTCGTCCTCCTCCTTCTTGCCGAATTTGATGCGGAGCACGCGGCTAATCGAGCTCACTAAACCTCGCGCGGCAAAGGCAGAAAGGCGAGTATAAGGTGCCGGGGAAAGGAGCCGGGAACGCCGCGCCCCTCCCGTGGGAATGCACCTGCCGGCACCGGGATCCCGCAGCGGGGTCCGGTGATGTGTCCCAAAGTCATCACCATGTGCTCTGTCACCCCACAATTCCCAAATTACCCATAGCGGGATCCGCTGGCATGTCCCAAAATCCCGGGATGAGCCATCACCACTCTCTCTGTCGCGCCACAATTCCCAAATTCCCCAAAGTGGGATCCTCTGGCATGTCCCAAAGTCATCACCATGTGCTCCGTCACCCCACAATTCCCAAATTCCCCACAGCGGGATCCTCTGGTGTGTCCTGAAGTCCCGGGATGAGCCATCACCACTCTCTCTGTCGCCCCACAATTCCCAAATTCCCCATAGTGGGGTCCTCTGGCATGTCCCAAAGTCATCACCATTCTCTCTGTCACCCCACAATTCCCAAATTACCCAAAGTGGGATTCTCTGGCATGTCCCAAAGTCCCGGGATGAGCCATCACCACTCTCTGTCACCCCACAATTCCCAAATTCCCCACAGCGGGATCCGCTGGCACCTGTGGATGAGCATCACCACTCTCTCTGTCACCCCATAACTCCCAAATTCCCCCACCAGCTCCCAATCCCACAGCGGGATCCTCTGGCATGTCCCAAAGTCCCGGGATGAGCCATCCCCATGTGCTCTGTCGCCCCACAATTCCCAAATTCCCCACAGAGGGATCCACTGGTGTGTCCCAAAGTCATCACCATGTGCTCTGTTACCCCACAGTTCCCAAATTCCCCAAAGCGGGATCCTCTGGCATGTCCCGAAGTTCTGGGATGAGCCATCACCACGTGCTCCATCACCCCACAATTCCCAAATTCCCCACAGCAGGATCTGCTGGTGTGTCCCAAAGACCCGGGATGAGCATCACCACTCTCTGTCACCCCATAACTCCCAAATTCCCCCCAAGCTCCCAATCCCACAGTGGGATCCTCTGGCATGTCCCAAAGTCATCACCACACGTTCTATCACCCCACAATTCCCAAATTCCCCCCAGCTCCCAATCCCACAGCTGGATCCTCTGGCATATCCCAAAGTCCCGGGATGAGCCATCACCACGTGCTCCGTCACCCCACAATTCCCAAATTCCCCCCCCAGCTCCCAAGCCGGGATGGAGCACGTCCCAAAACCTGCAGGGACCTCAGAGCCCCGCAAGGACCCCGGACCCCAAAAACGTCCCTGCAGGCCGAGCCCCCCGCGGATCTCGGGATCTCTCGGGATCTCATGGATCCCTGAATCCAGTGGATCTCTGGACCCGTGGATTTAATGGATGTCCGGGGATCTCATGGATCTCTGAATCCCATGGAACTCCGAATGTCTTGGGATCTCCTGGATCTCCGATTTTTATGGATCCCTCGGGATCTCCTGGGCTTCTGAATCTCCTGAATCTCTGAATCTCACAGATCTCTCAATGTCTTGGGATCTCCTGGATCTCCGAGTCTGATGGATCCCCAGATCCCTCGGGATCTCCCGTGTCTCTGAATCCCTCGGGATCTCCCGGGTCTCTGAATCCCTCAGGATCTCCTGGGCCTCCAGATCCCTCAGGATCTCCCGGGTCTCTGAATCCCTCAGGATCTCTTGGGTCTCCAGATCCCTCAGGATCTCCCAGATCTCTGGATCCCTCGGGATCTCCCGTGTCTCTGAATCCCTCGGGATCTCCCGTGTCTCTGAATCCCTCGGGATTTCTTGGATCTCTGGATCCCTCGGGATCTCCCAGGTCTCTGAATCCCTCGAGATCTCCTGGGCCTCCAGATCCCTCAGGATCTCCCGGGTCTCTGAATCCCTCGGGATCTCCCGGGTCTCTGAATCCCTCGGGATCTCTTGGATCTCCGGATCCCTCGGGATCTCCTGGGTCTCTGGATCCCTCGGGATCTCCCGGGTCTCTGAATCCCTTGGGATTTCCTGGGTCTCCAGATCCCTCGGGATCTCTGCCCCATGGGGACGTTGCTGTGCAGCCCCCACAGCGCAAATCCCAGCGGGACAACCCGGGCTCCCCTTTCCCCCTTTCCCCCTTTCCCCCTTTCCCCCTGGATTTGGGGGGAGCCTCTGGGGGTCTCCCCCTGCCCCAGCACCCCCCGGCTCCCCACGGAACTGTTAAAAACTGGAAAAAAGACTCGATTTGGCTTCTGTTTTGCAGCCCCCGGGGCACAAATCGCCGCCAATCCCGGCTTTGCTCGGGGGGTGATTCCCCCGCTCCATCCCAGCAGAGGCAGGAGGATTTTGGGATGCTCTGGGAATCTTTTCCCGCGGGATAAGTGCGGCCAAGCTGCCTTCTCACCTGAGGGCACCGTGCTGCGGTCGCAGTGGCCGTCCTTGAGCAGCCGGTCCCGGATCTCCCAGCTGAACATCCCGGGGTTCTCCCGCTTGTATTCCTCGATTTTCTTCTCCACGTCGGGAGTCGCGACCTGCTTTTGTGCCCAAGCGGCGCCGGGGGTGTCCCCGCGGGGAGGAAGGGAGGGAGAGAAGGGGAAAAGCGCTTTTAATTCAAAAGAAGCAGCGCAGCTCAGCCCTGTGGGGTTTGGGGTGGAAAATGGGGATTGGGAGCGGGGAAATTAGGGAAATAAAGCTGGGAAAACACCCTGCTCCCCCAAATCCTAAAAGCGGCGTCTCTGAGGGCCGGGAGAACCGGCAGGGTGGGATTAAGCTGAGCTCCGGGACATTTTTTGGGGTGTTTATGGCATTTCTTATTCCCAAAAAACTCCCGAATTCCCCTCTCCCCACCGCTCCAACGCGCGCCACTTGTTGCACGTGGGAACCACAAAAAAAAAATAAAAATCCCACTTGAACCCATTCAGCACCTCCAGCTCGAGGAGGCCAAAAATCTCAACTTTAGCAAAACCTTTCCCCATAAATAAAATAAAATAAATAATAAAATAAATAAGAAACCGCTGGGAAAACTTTTTGCCACCCAAAAAAGAGGCGGAATTTTGGGGGACGCAATGCCCTCAGCTCACTCACCCTGGGCTTGCTGCCGCCGATAGCCCCGGGCCGGATGGATCCCGTTTCTTGGTAGCGGCAGAGAATTTTGGAAACGCAGCCGTGGGAGACGCGCAGCTGCCGGGAGATCACGCAGGGCCGGATGCCGTGATGCGCCATCTCCACGATCTTGTGGCGGATGTGGTTGGGCAGCGGGCGCCCGTTGATGAAAACCCCTCCGAGCTGGTTCACCCTGCCCTGGCCCAGCGGCGTGGACACTGCGAGGGACAGAGCGGGGAAAATCCCAAAAAAAAACCCAAAAAAAACCCCGGTGAAAAGTTAAAATACAGAGGAAAATCCAACGTGTCCTTTCCCGCACCTCCCGCTTCTCCCCCGGGATTTGGAGGTTGAAAGAAGGGGGAAAATCTCGCCCGTGTTTATTTCTCCCGGTGTTTATTTATTATTTATCCCGCTGTTTATTTATCCATCCCGCTGTCTGTTTATCCCGTGAGATTTTCCCATGGAAAGTGGGGAAAATAAAATTCCCCCCCGAGACACCCCCGCTGTTTCCATCCCTGGAAATTTATCCGGATTTGGGATTTCGCACTTTGCTCTGAAACCGTTCCCGGCGTTTAAACCGCGAGGAGATCCAAACCCGCACAACAAAACGCTCCCAAAACTTCCCCTTTTCCCCCCAAAATAAACCTCTCCTCGATTTACGGAGCTTCGCTTTCCAACAAACTTTTGGAAATCACCTCTGAAACACCCTCGGGGAGATTTTTTTGGGGTTTTTTGGGTTTTTTTTGGGTGGGTTTTGAGGGGATTTCACCCCGCGGCCGCTTCGCCGCCGCCTCTGCGGGCGCGGGGGGCAGCGGCGGCTCCTTCGCCCCCTCCCCAATTTATCGAACACCTCGCGCGGCAGATCTCGCAGATTAATACGATTTCACAGGCTGGAAATTAAAGCGAAAAAGGAGGGGAGGGGGCAGAACTCAGCTGGGTAATTTGCGCGAGGCTGGAGGGGGCGAGCGCCAGGCGAGGCGAGGGGGGCGGATTTTTAGTTTAGTTTTTTTTTATTATTATATATATAATTTTTTTTTCTCCCCCTCCCTTCTCTCGCTACAAAGAAAAGTCGATTCCAGAAATTGCCTGGCGATTTAGCGAGAATCATGCACCGCTAATTCCGAGTCACTTTGGCCGGCGCTCCCTGGATGTATCATTATCGACAGATAACACTCGAGTGGCCAATTTTACATTCAAGAGCCGCTAAAAGCGCCGGCCGCTCTCTCCTTTCATTATTCCCAGTCATGTTGTGCAAATATTGTTGTAATCCTTTGATCCTTTCCCTTGCCGTCTGTTTTACTTCATTTGCTACAGAAAAGCACTTCAGCAAATCCCCGCGCCCTGTGTGTTTTGCAGCCTGCGTGGTTTGCCGCGGCTTTGCGATTCTCCACTTGAGCACGGGCGGGATGAAATTTTCCCCGCTTTTAATAAATGCGGCCAGAGGGGTCCCGGTTAGAAATTTGTTTTTTTTTTTTCCATTTTTTCCCCTTTTTTTTTTTTTTTTTTTTGGGAACGTGTGTGACAAAGGCGCGGCGGAGGGAGGATGGGTGACACTCGGCGAGGTGACAGCTCCCGAGTCCCGGCCAAGGACATCATCCCGGCTTCCCGCTGCTCCCCGGATCAAGGTTTTTATTCCTATTTTTCCCCTCCGAAAAGTTAAATCCCATCAGTCTGATTGGTTTTTTTTTTTCCCCACGCTTTGGCGCGGAGGTGAAATTGTCGGGACGTTAAAAAACCAACCCGCCAGGAAAAAAAAAATCCAAAAAAACCCCCCAAAAGCAGGAGAATCTGCCCCAAAACCATCGCGGGATACCCGGGAATGTTGGAAACACGGGAAAACAGCAAAGCAAATCCCGGGAATTCGCGGCGGGAAGGGGCTGAATACGCGGGGTGAGAAGTTGGGAGAATTTCGGGAACCCCCCCAAGAGCGGAGCTCAGCCCCGCGGGTGATTCCAGAGGGATGGAGCGGGAATTTTAGGGATGGAGCGGGAATTTTAGGGATGGAGCGGGGTTTTTAGGGACGGAGCGGCGCTTTTCCACACCAAAAACTCATCCCAGGTAAATTCTAGAGGGATGGAGCGGTGCTTTTCCAGATCTAAAACCCCCTCCAGGTTATTCCAGAGGGATGGAGAGGCGTTTTTAGGGATGGAGCGGCTCTTTTCCAGACCTAAACTTCCACCCTGGTTATTCCAGAGGGATGAAGAGGCGCTTTTCCAGTCCTACACCCCCTGCCCGGGTTATTCCAGAGGGATGGAGCAGCGCTTTTCCTGACCTAAACCCCCCCAGGTTATTCCAGAGGGATGGAGCGGCGTTTTTAGGGATGGAGCGGCGCTTTTCCAGACCTAAAACCTCCCCCAGGTTAATTCCAGAGGGATGGAGAGGCGTTTTTAGGGATGGAGCGGCGCTTTTCCAGACCTAAAACCTCCCCCAGGTTATTCCAGAGGGATGGAGAGAGAATTTTCCTGCCTTAAACCACCCCCAAGTTATTCCAGAGGAAAGGAACGGGGCTTTTCCTGACCTAACCTCCACCCTGATGATTCCAGAGGGAAGGAGCCGCGTTTTTAGGGATGGAGCGGCACTTTCCCAAACCTAAAACCTCCCCCAGGTTAATTCCAGAGGGATGGAGTGGAGTTTTTAGGGATGGAGAGGCGCTTGTAGGGATGGAGCGGTTCTTTTCCAGACCTAAACCCCCCACCCCGGTTAATTCCAGAGGGATGGAGCGGCACTTTTAGGGATGGAGCAGCACTTTTCCAGACCTAAAACCCCTGCCCAGGTTATTCCAGAGGGATGGAGCAGTTCTTTTCTAGACCTAAACCCCCCCAGGTTATTCCAGAGGGATGAAGAGGCGTTTTTAGGGATGGAGCGGCTCTTTTCCAGACCTAAAACCCACCCTGGCTATTCCAGAGGGATGAAGAGGCGTTTTTAGGGAAGGAACGGCGTTTTTCCTGACCTAACCCCCCTCCCCAGGTTAATTCCAGAGGGAAGGAGCGGAGTTTTTAGGGAAGGAGCGGAGTTTTTAGGGAAGGAACGGCGTTTTTAGGGAAGGAGCGGCGTTTTTCCAGCCCCAGCCCTCCCCGGGTGACCGCCGAGCGCTTCTCCCGGTTTTCCAGACCTACCTTCCAGCGGGAAGCCGGTGCGGGGGTAGTTCTGCCCCGGCGCCGGGCGCATCATCCGCGGCACCGTCCCGGGCAGCGCTGCCATGGTCGGGGGGCGGCGGCGGCCGAGGGGCTCCGGTAGGGACCGGGGCTGGGGGAAACACCGGGAACAACCGGGAGAGCTGCGGGGCCGCCTCCTCCGACCTTCCCAGCCCTTCCAGCGGCTGCAAAACAAGCGAGAAAATCTGGGGCTCCGAGCGTGGAAAAAAAAAAATTAAATTTAAAAAAAACCCGACAACGATTCAAAATAAAAAATCAGCGGAAAAATCAAAACGCTGCAACGCTCGGGATGAAAAGGGTGGGGATAGAGGGGGGATCACCCACCAGAAATTCCCGGGAAAGTTTGGGGGTTGTGTCCCGAGCGGCCGCTCCGCTGGAATGTCACCGGGAGGAGCAGGCACGGCCAAAGTTGCCTGGGAGCTGGGCTGGGCTCGGGTTGGTTTAGGGCTGGTTTAGGGCTGGTTTAGGGCTGGTTTAGGGCTGGTTTAGGGCTGGTTTGGGGCTGGTTTAGGGCTGGTTTGGGGCTGGTTTGGGGCTGGCTCGGGGGGCAGAGCGGGGGGAGCCGCGGCCCCCCGGATTCGCTCCGTGCGCTGCGGTTCTTCCTCCGCGCGGCGCGTTGTGGCAGCGCTGGAGGAGGAGGAGGAGGAGGAGGAGGAGGAGGAGGAGGAGGAGGAGGAGGAGGAGGAGGCTGAAGTTGCTCCGGCGGGGAAGTTGGGGCCGGGCTGGCTCTGATAGGCTCCGGCTCCTTTCTTTGATGGGAAGGGGGATCCGCGCCCGGCCCCGCCACCAATGGCAGCAGAGCCCCGCGCTCCTTCCCAGAGGGTTTTTGGATTTTTTGGGGATTTTTTTGGGATTTTTTTCCTCATTCTCAGCCGCCTCGTGGAAAGCTGGGGTGTCCCTCCAGCGGCTGGGAAAGATTTAGGGTGAAACAGAGCAGGAAAAAATCAGGATTTGCACCGTTTATGGGTTTTTTTGGGATTTTTTTTAAGGGTTTTTTCCCCCCTAAGCGGATTCCAGGAGGGAAAAAGCGAGCGGGGCATGGGCTGAGCATGGGTGGGGGAATTGCGGCGTGAATTGGAAAATAAAATAAAATAATGCAAATTTAAAAAAATAATTGAGGCAAAATAAGATTGAAATAAAATAATTTTTTTTAAAAAATTAAAATAACTTAAAATTCCAGGCAATTAAAACGAGTAAAGTTAAAGTAAGTAGCGATTAAAAGTTTAAAATTAATTTTTTTAAAATATTGTGAGAAATTTAAAAGAAACCCAAATGAAATAAGAAATAAATGGAATAACAAGAAATAAACGCCATAAATTAATTAATTGATTAATTAAATGCCCACCTAAGATGCCCACCCGAGCTCTGCGCGGTTTGGAGCCGCTTTTCCCCCTCGGGGGGGTGGGAAAGGCTCACCCCGACCCCCCCCCGCTCTGTGGGGCCGGATTTGGGACGGACCCAGCGCCCCCCACACCTTCCCCAGCCCAGGGGCCGCCCTCATTAATTAACAGCCGCGTTAATGACGGGGCGGGCTGAGAATTGCCGATTTTGCCCCAAAAAGCTGCGGGCTTTGGGGAATGAGCGCGCAGCGGGACGTGACGCCGGCGGCAGCGCTGCCTTTTGTTCGCCGCTGGAAAAGGGACTCGGCCCCGCCGCCTCCGCCGCCCCCTCCCCAAAACCCGGCCCCTAAACCCGGCCCCAAAACCCGGCCCCAAAACCCGGCCCCAAAACCCGGCCCCAAAACCCGGCCCCAAAACCCGGCCCCAAAACCCGGCCCCAAAACCCGGCCCCAAAACCCGGCCCCAAAACCCGGCCCCACCCTCCAGCTCTGTCCCGGTCACCCCCCGCCACCCCAAACCCCGACCTGGCCACCCCAAACCCCGTCCTGGCCACCTCAAACCCCATCCCGGTCACACCAAACCCCATCTTGTCCACCTCAAACCCCATCCTGGCCACCCCAAACCCCATCCTGGCCATCCCCTGCCACCCCAAATCCCGTCCTGGCCACCCCAAACCCCATCCTGGCCATCCCCTGCCACCCCAAATCCCGTCCTGGCCACCCCAAACCCCATCCTGGCCATCCCCTGCCACCCCAAATCCCGTCCTGGCCACCTCAAACCCCATCCTGACCACCCCAAACTCCATCCTGACCACCCCAAACCCCATCCTGACCACCCCAAACTCCATCCTGACCCCTCTGCCACCCCCAAACTCCATCCTGGCCACCCCCAACTCAGTCCCAGCCACCCCAAACCCCGTCCTGACCCCTCTGCCACCCCCAAATCCCATCTTGGCCACCCCAAACTCTGTCCTGGCCACCCTGCCAACCCAAATCCCATCCTGGCCCCCTCTGTCACCCCAAACCCTGTCTTGGCCACCCCAAACCCCGTCCTGGCTCCCTCTGCCACCCCAAACCCCATATTGACCAACCCAAACCCCGTCCTGGCCACCCCAAATCCCGTTCTGACCCCTCTACCACCCCCAAACCCCGTCCTGGCTCCCTCTGCCACCCCAAACCCCATCTGGCCACCCCAAAGTCAGTCCCAGTCACACCAAACTCCGTCCTGGCCAACCCCGCCACCCCAAACCCCGTCCTGGCCACACCAAACCCCGTCCTGGTCACCCCAAATCCCCTCCTGGCCACCCCAAAGTCAGTCCCGGCCACCCCAAACCCCGTCATGGCCACCCCAAACCGCCTCCTGGCTACCCCAAATCCCCTCCTGACCCCTCCCAACCCTGTCCTGGCCACCCCAAACCCCCTCCTGACCACCCCAAACCCCGTCCTGGCCACCCCAAACCCCTCCTGTCCACCTCAAACCCCCTCCTGGCCACCCCAAACCCCCTCCTGGCCACCCCAAACCCCTCCTGGTCACCCCAAACCCCCTCCTGACCACCCCAAATCCCCTCCTGACCACCCCAAACTCTGTCCCGGTCACCCCAAACCCCTCCTGGTTACCCCAAACCCCTCCTGGTCACTCCAAACCCCCTCCTGGCCACCCCAAACACTGTCCTGGCCACCCCAAACCCCGTCCTGGCCACCCCAAACCCCTCCTGTCCACCTCAAACCCCCTCCTGGCCACCCCAAACCCCCTCCTGGCCAACCCAAACCCCGTCCTGGCCACCCCAAACCCCTCCTGTCCACCTCAAACCCCCTCCTGGCCACCCCAAACCCCCTCCTGGCCAACCCAAACCCCGTCCTGGCCAACCCAAACCCCTCCTGGCCACCCTAAACCCCGTCCTGGCCACCCCAAACTCTGTCCTGGCCAATCAAACCCCGTCCTGGCCACCCCAAACCCCCTCCTGGCCACCCCAAACCCCCTCCTGGCCACCCCAAACCCCGTCCTGGCCACCCCAAACTCCATCCTGGCCACCCTAAACCCCATCCTGGCCACTCCAAACCCCATCCTGGCCACCCCAAACCCCCTCCTGGTCACCCCAAACCCCCTCCTGACCACCCCAAACCCCATCCTGGCCACCCCAAACTCTGTCCTGGCCACCCCAAACCCCTCCTGGCCACCCCAAACTCTGTCCTGGCCACCCCAAACCCTGTCCTGACCACCCCAAACCCCGTCCTGGCCACCCCAAACCCCCTCCTGGCCACCCTAAACCCCCTCCTGGCCACCCCAAACTCCATCCTGGTCACCCCAAACCCCCTCCTGGCCACCCCAAACCCTGTCCTGGCCACCCCAAACCCCCTCCTGGCCACCCCAAACCCCCTCCTGACCACCCCAAACCCCTCCTGGTCACCCCAAACCCCCTCCTGGCCACCCCAAACCCCTCCTGGTTACCCTAAACCCCTCCTGGCCACCACAAACCCTCTCCTGACCACCCCAAACTCTGTCCTGACCACCCCAAACCCCCTCCTGGCCACCCCAAACCCCTCCTGACCACCCCAAACCCCTCCTGGCCACAGCAAACCCCCTCCTGGTCACCCCAAACCCTCTCCTGGTCACCCCAAACCCCATCCTGGCCACCCCAAAGTCAGTCCCGGTGACACCAAACCCCATCCCGGCCACCCCCTGCCACCCCCAAACCCCGTCCTGGCCACCCCAAACCCCGTTCTGACCCCTCTGCCACCTCCAAACCCCCTCCTGGCCACCCCAAACCCCCTCCTGGCCACCCCAAACCCTGTCCTGGCCACCCCAAACCCCCTCCTGGCCACCCCAAACCCGCCCCGCTCCTTCCCGGCTTTGCTTTGGGGTTAAACCCGGCCTGGAGCCCAATTTTCCGCCTCAGCTCGGCCTAAACCTCCACGCTTTGGGGTTTTCTGCCTTTCCATCCTCAAATCACCCCAATCCCCCTCCAAAATTAATTTAAAAAGGGGCAGTGTGGGGAGGGAAAAAAACCGATTTAAAAAATTCTTCCCGAGGTGTCAAATTGCGCCCAACTCTGAGCTCGGCTCAGGCGCGACTTTGGCAAAGGAAAATAAATCTCGCTGCTTCCCAAAAAACGCCAATTCCCGGGATTTTCTGGGGGGAAAAGCCCCGGCCCCGCCGCATTCCTGCCGCCCTAATTGAATTATTTGCCGGCATGGGGAGGAAGGAGCCTGGGAAGAAAGTTGAAAATTAAATATTTCTGCTCTGGCGGCGCTGGGGAAGGTGAAACGCCGGAGCCGAACCCGCAGGAAAATCCCGCACTTCAAACCCGCGTTTGTTTTCCCTCCTGCCCCCGCCCTTCCGCTGGAATTGGGGCAAGATTCGGCACTTTCAGGCAAAAAAAAATAAAAAAAAAAAAAAAGGGAAAAAATTCACTTTCTCCTTCACTTTCCTCCGGGCAGTGGCAAGGCAAAGAGCTCCAGTTATTCTTGTCATTATTATTGTTATTACCATTATTACCATTGTTATTATTTTTATTTATTATTTTTATTTTTTATTATTATTTTTATTTTTATTTTTAATTTTTATTTTAATGTTTATGGTTATGGTTATGGTTATGGTTATGGTTATGGTTATGTTTATGTTTATGTTTATGTTTATGTTTATGTTTATGTTTATGTTTATGTTTATGTTTATGTTTATTTTAATTTTTATTTTATTTTATGTTTACTTTATGTTTACTTTATGTTTATGATTATGTTTATGTTTATTGTCATGTTTATTTTTAGTTTTTTTAATTATTTTTATTTTATTTTTAATTTTTAATTTTTATTTTTATTTTATTTTTCTTTGTATTTTATTTTCATTTTATTTTTAAATTTTTATTTTTATTTTTATTTTTATTTTTATTTTTATTTTTATTTTTATTTTTATTTTTATTTTTATTTTTATTTATTTTTTATTTTTAATTTTAATTTTAATTTTAATTTTAATTTTAATTTTAATTTTAATTTTAATTTTAATTTTAATTTTTTATTATTTTCAGGGCAGTCAGGCAGCGGCCGCACCCCGGGGTGTGTCCAAGGGGGGTCAGGAGGTGACAGGGACTGTCCCCACCCACCACCCCAAAAATCCTCTCCCGGCGGGTCTCACCTCTCCAAACCTTTTTAGGGTTAAATTTGAATTTTTTTTTATTTTTATTCAGTTTTCCCATTTTCCTCCCGGCTGTGCCTGGCGGACAAAAGCCGATCCCGGTTCTCTGGATTAGGGGCGCATCCATCGGGATGCGGAGCGCGGAATTCCCGCAATTCCCGGCGGGAATTGCGCTCCCACCTTCCCTCCGCATCTCCATGGTTTCCTGAGGAATGTTCCTGCTCGATAATGCCGCGATTCCCGCTGGGATTGGCTGCTGCCATTTGGGATTTTTTATTTTTTAGGATCATCCCGTTATCCCCCGCATCCCTCGCGGGAGCGTTTCCGACTCGGAAATGCGGATTTTTGGGATGAAAGGGCTCCACATCCCATTTTCTCCATGGAAAAGACGCTCTCAGGTTGATTAAACCCGTCTGGAAAATCTCCTCAATCAGCGATTTTATTTATTACAATTCTCCTCAAAAAACCCTTTTTTAAAAATTACTTTTATTATTAGGATTCTCCTGAAAAAGTCCTTTTTTTTTTTTTTTTAATTTATTTTTTAGGGATCTCATCCCATTTCTGGAGCGGGGCACATCCAGGGAGGAGAAATTCCCTTGGAAAAAAAAAAAAATCACTCGGAGGCTGCTCAGGAGGAAAACCTGAAGGATTCGATCCCGATTTTCAACACAAGGACGGAGAAAAAAAAAATAAAAATCCAAACTGAGCCCAAAAGCGCCCGAGGATGAATTGTGGAATGAGAAGTTGGTTCCAATCCCAGGAATATTTGGGATGGGGGAAGGTTTTCCAGGAGAAATCCCCAATCCCAGGAATATTTGGGATGGGGGAAGGTTTTCCAGGGTGGTTATTTCCCCAAGGAGCGTTTTTTCCCATGAGATTATCCCGGGAATCTCTCTTTAAAGGGAGAGAAATCCAACTTTGGGTTTTTCTTGGAAAAAGGGAAATTTTCCCGCGGGATTTCCGCGTTTTCCCGGAGCCAGGCGGGACGGGCGGGGACGGGGAAACCGGGAAAAGGGGCTGGGAAAGGGCAATTAATGATGAATCAATTAATGGGGTTAATGAATTCTCCTTTGCCGGGAGCGGGGATCCAGCGGTGTGCCCAGGAATGTCCCAGAAGTGTCCCCAGAAATGTCCCCGGAGTGTCCCCAGGAATGTCCAAGGAGATCCCAGGAGTGTCCCCAGAAATGTCCCCAGAAATGTCCCCAGGTGTCCCCAGAAATGTCCCAGGAGATCCCAGGAATGTCCCAGGAGTGTCCCCAGGAGTGTCCCAGGAGTGTCCTCAGGAATGTCCCCAGGTGTTCCCAGGAGATCCCAGGAATGTCCCCAGGGGTGTCCCCAGGAGTGTTCCAGAAATGTCCCCAGAAATGTCCCAGGAGATCCCAGGAGATCCCAGGAATGTCCCAGGAGTGTCCCAGGAATGTCCCCAGGAGTGTCCCCAGGTGTTCCCAGAAATGTCCCCAGGAGATCCCAGGAATGTCCCCAGGAGTGTCCCCAGGTGTCCCCAGGAGATCCCAGGAGTGTCCCCAGCAAATCCCAGGTGTCCCCAGAAATTTCCTCAGCAGTGTCCCAAGAGTGTCCCCAGGAATGTCCCAGGAGTGGCCCCAGGACATCCCAGATGTCCCCCGGAGCGTCCCCAAGAATGTCCTCAGGAGTGTCCCAGCAGTGTCCCCAGCAGATCCCGAGTGTCCCCAGGAATGTCCTCAGGAGTTTCCCGGGAGTGTCCCAGGAATGTCCCCAAGAATGTCCTCAGCAGTGTCCCAACAGTGTCCCCAAGAGATTTTGGGTGTCCCCAGGTTTGTCCCCAGCAGACCCCGGGTGTCCCCAGGAGGTCCCAGGTGTCCCCAGCACATCC
This sequence comes from Taeniopygia guttata, assembly GCF_003957565.2. Classification (NCBI taxonomy): domain Eukaryota; kingdom Metazoa; phylum Chordata; class Aves; order Passeriformes; family Estrildidae; genus Taeniopygia; species Taeniopygia guttata. Next base: position 6,130,255 of record NC_044233.2, on the reverse strand, counting down.
AGAGTGTCCCCGGAGTGTCCCCAGGAGGTTCTGGGTGCCCACAGGAGATCCCAAATATCCTCAGGAGTGTCCCCAGGAAAGTCCCCAGGGGTGTTCCCAGCAGATCCTGGGTGTCCCGGCAGTGTCCCCAGGAATGTCCCCAGGGGTGTCCCCAGGAGATCCCGGCTGTCCCCAGGTTTGTCCCCGGCAGTGTCCCCAGCAGATCCCGGGTGTCCCCAGGAAGGTCCCCAGGTTTGTCCCCAGCAGATCCTGGATGTCCCGGCAGTGTCCCCAGGAATGTCCTCAGGAGTGTCCCCAGGAATGTCCCCAGGGGTGTCCCCAGCACATCCAGAGTGTCCCCAGGAGTGTCCCCAGGAGGTTCTGGGTGCCTCCAGGAGACCCCAAATGTCCTCAGGAGTGTCCCCAGGAAAGTCCCCAGGAATGTCCCCAGCAGATCCTGGATGTCCCGGCAGTGTCCCCAGGAATGTCCCCAGGAATGTCCCCAGCAGCGTCCCCGGTTTGGGATCCGGGTCCCGGGCGGGGCTCACGGGCGGGGCGGTCCCGCCCTGGGCCGGTTTATCTCGGCCCGGAGCGATCCCCGGTCCGAGCCCGACACCTCCGGGATGAGCCGGGAACTTCCATGGGATAAATCCCTAAATCCCAACCGCGAGGCTGCAGCGACCCCGATCCCACAGAATTCCTGTCCCGGGTTCCCGGGGCGGGATTAAATCCCCCTTTTCCCGAGGCGCCGATGGCGTTTTCCCGGTTTTCCCGGTTTTCCCGGTTTTCCCGGGGCTCTTACCGCCCGTCCCGCCCGGATCTGCCTCTGGAATCTGAAATTCCCAAGAGATCCCAAGGGGCTCAGGAGAAGGGACAGGGATGGGAATGGCCGGGACGGGGGAAATTTGGGATTGGGATTTCCGAGGAGTTTTTTCCAGCCCCTGGGATGGGATCCATAAAAATCCACAATTCCCTAAATTCCCACACCAGCCGCATCCATGTGGGATTCCCACCCCAATCCCTGTGCCCACATCATTCCCAAACCCTTCCAGCTGTATCCGTGTGGGATTCCCATCCCGATCGCTTCCATGGGATTGGAGCCTCTCCTGCTTTTTGGGAGCATCTCCGTGGGTTTTTGGGAAGCCCTTCCATGGGATTGGGGTCTGTCCTCCTTTTTATGGGGACATTTTCAAAGATTTTAGGGTCTGTCCTGCTTTTAGGAAGAATCTCCATGGAATTGGGGTCTGTCCTGATTTTTGGAAGCATCTCCGTGGGTTTTTGGGAAGCATTTCCATGGGATTAGGGATCTCTCCTTCTTTTTGGGGACATCTCCACGGGTTTTAGGATCTGTGCTGCTTTTAGGGAGCACCTCCATGGGTTTTTGGGAAGCATTTCCATGAGTTTTAGGGTCTGTGGTGCTTTTCTGGGGGACGTCTCCATGGGGTTGGGGTCTGTCCTTAATTCTGGGAGCATCTCCGTGGGTTTTTGGGAAGCACTTCCATGGTTTTTAGGATATCTCCTGCATTTTGAGGAGAATCTCATGGGATTGGGGTCTGCCCTCCTTTTTAGGGGGACATCTCCATGGTTTTGGGGTCTGTCCTGCTTTTAGGGAGAATCTCCATGGAATTGGGGTCTGTTCTGATTTTTGGAAGCATCTCCATGGGGTTTTGGGATGCCTTTCCATGGGATTAGGGATCCATCCTGCTTTTTGGGGACATCTCCATGGGTTTTAGGATCTGTGCTGATTTTAGGGAGAATCTCCATGGGTTTGGGGTCTGTTCTGATTTTTGGGAGCATCTCCATGAGTTTTTGGGAAGTATTTCCATGGAACTGGGGCCCCTCCTGATTTTTGGGAGCCCCAAAATTAATATAATATAATATAATATAATATAATATAATATAATATAATATAATATAATATAATATAATATAATATAATATAATATAATATAATATAATATAATATAATATAATATAATATAATATAATATAATATAATATAATATAATATAATATAATATAATATAATATAATATAATATAATATAATATAATATAATATAATATAATATAATATAATATAATATAATATAATATAATATAATATAATATAATATAATATAATATAATATAATATAATATAATATAATATAATATAATATAATATAATATATATAATATAATATAATATAATATAATATAATATAA